>JAMZAV010003952.1:0-60027 GCA_024449915.1 Sweltsa coloradensis | reverse complement strand
ATAAAATAAATAATAAAATAATAAATAAATAAATAAATAAATAAATAAAAAAATAAATAAATAAATTAATTAAAATAAATAGAAAACATAAATAAATAATAAATAAATATATAAATATATAAATAATAAATAAATAAATAAATAAATACGCATTAAGAGTTTTACCCACTCAATCACACAACTGATTTTCAGTGGGGGACAGTAAACCAAAGTGACCAAGCCAACCCTGCAGGCCCCGACGCAATCGACGAGTGAACGATAACCAACCAAATATCGATATTTAACCCGCACCCTTCTCGGGGTTTTGGGACAGGTGTATGAGTAGGGGAGTATCACTCCCTGAAACTAATGGCGAGCTATGGGTCGTCCTGACAACACGGACGGACGATGACACAGACGGAGACGACCACGACGAGAAGGAACCCCTGCCCTCCTCATACACTTGTGGCTGGTTCTGACCAGCACAGGCCTGTCCACCCCGTGTCCCCCCGTGTCTCCCCTTACGTTCCTGCCGTTGGAAAGAAATATACATGGTGGTAATCCACACTTATTATAGAATTTTTTTTTTTAAGATTCCTATACACTTGACATGGGCACTGATAACTCTACTGTTGAGTGCCCTAAAACAACACTCACTAACTAAATAGAAAATATAGCAATCAGTGGTATGGACAAATACGAACACCCGCGGATCAACGCCAGAATCAACAAGGCCGATTCCGAACAACTTTAAATTTATTATGTGCCTCGTTGCTAGGACGGCTCCAAAGTCAATGTTTACAAATATCAATTTTATTTCATATCAGAAGTTAAAAAACTTCTGACTTTAGCGGGAATCGAACCCAGGACCTTTTGCATTGGAAGCAGGTAGGCTAACCACAAGACCAACGAGCCACACAAATGTGTTTGTTATCGCATATCTCCAAAATGATTGAAGGTAGACAAAATGTCGCAATGGCAAAACTATTTATATTCGATTCTCTATAACAAAAGGTGTCGCCTATATTTTTTGGTGAGGCAACGATTACGTCATTAAATAGTGGTTTGTGTGTTGCTTATTGGAGTACCAACTGATTTCCTCTTTTTCCCGCCCGCATCAAATAAAGCCCAGTAAATCCGTGAGAAATCGATTTAAACGCAAAACATCAAGTTAATGACGTAACAACAAGAGTGTAAAGGACAGCACGAAAAAAAGTATTTATATTGTGAATATTAGGAATTAGCAGCCATATTGGATTAAATCTTTGGTTGTAAAAGGATTGTTATTTATGTATTTTTTATGTGCACTGAAATAATTTTTCTTCTAATGCAATTTAGTGCTTAATAATGGACAGTTAAGTATGGCATTTTTGAGGAAATACCAACAATGGAAAAACCGAAATTCCGGGTAAAATGCAAAATCCGATTTCGCAGACCTGATTTTTAAAATACCAATGGAAGCTTTCATTTTGATTGGATATTGCTTAACGTTTCATATTTATGCAACTTGGCTAATCGAGACGAAAGGAAGCTTTCATGAACACCGTGCAAAAGTCCATTTGTGTTTAATTGAATTCTTACGGATTTACCGGGCATAGTTTGATGCTGGCGTGAAATGAGGAAATCAGCTGGTATTCCAACAAGCAACACTTAAACCACGATTTTGTGACGTAATCGTTGCCTCTACCAAAAATATAGAAGACACCCTTTTTGTAAATAAGTGAATGGGAAATATTTTTGCTCTCGCGACATTTTGTCCATCTCCAACCATTCTGGAGATATACGATACTAAACACGTATAGTCTGCCATTTTGCAATAGGGAACCACAAGTGTAACGTGGGGGGCGAGTTCAGTGCATTGGAAGAGTATGTTTCCCATAAGAATAGCATTGGGCAATTTTTAAAACGCTTGTATCTTTTGAACGAGAAGTATATCATAGTAATATCATTCACATTACGTTAATCACCATTCTTTTCTTTACACATTTGATGCATTTAATTTATAAAAGTCGCAACAGAATTTGAATAAACGTTGTGGAAAAACATCTATGTTTCGCGTTTTGGAGCGATTCAATAGAAAGAGACGCACGGTAGAAAAGAGAGAGAGAAACCAACGCATGCGCACGGCCGACTAGCGAGGAGCAGCTTTGCACGTACAGCATCCAAGTGCACGGCGAGCTCGGCTGTCCTTCATGTTTGTTTCTTTGATTCAACAGCCAATCACGGAGGATCGGCGCGCGACGCAGATGAAAAATGCAAACATCATCTTGTTAAACTCGAACTCATTTAAATTCTAAACACGGTATTAGAATTCTACTAGGTACATGTGATAGTTGAAGAAAAGAATGGTTAATGACGTAATGTGAATTATATTTCTTAAATACTGTTCAAAAGATACAAGTGTTTTAAAAATTGACCAATGCTATTCTTATGGGGACATTCTCTTCTAATGCACTGAGCTCGCTTCCCGCGTTTATCCGAGGAAACAAGGAACAGTATGGCTCTCTGGCGCGCGAGTGAGGAACTAGAGAATCGGGGATAGGTACGCCCACCTGATAGGAAAACGCATGGTGAATCGCGTCAGTCTACGAAAATACTAAGAAATATTATGATTGTATATTTAATTCACCAAAATTGCAATTTAGAAAGCAATAAAATACAGTAACCAAATAGATTTCCATCCATTTCAACCATTTACTCATACAAAACTACCTGAAAGGTATTATCTAAACTTGACTTTTGGGTCTCGGCAGTGAATTTTGACAGGTTTTTGAATGAAGCATATATATGGGACATTATTTTATCTTGCCGATTACACTACCGATTAATGTCTGTGTTTATATGTAAGCAGATTACACCAGATGTTTAAAAATGGATTTAACCTCACATCGCCCTTCATTTTGCACATTTAAATGCCTTTGTCAGCCGTTCACGCGAGATTTTTAGCCTAGATTTGCTTTGGTGCAGTGTCAAAGTAGGCCTAGGGCCTACATGTTTATTATTTCGTGGAGGCTCTTCATTAATAATATAATAAGCTCGAAAGAGTGTGATGGCCTACATACGAAATTAAGTCTGGCCAGAATATTATTATTTAAGCCAGAGTTTGGCACATCTGCTAGGCCTAGGCGACTTGGCTGGGAAGAATGCGAGATCAACACGCCTAGACAACACAGCTGACGGAGCATATCCAATTTATTGAAATAAATTTATAGTTTTGGGATACAGACTGGTTAATTATTTTTTAAATTTATAATTAAGTAACAAAAATTATTAGGTAGTTTTTCTTCTAGCCGAGTCATTTGACACCTAGGGATGGTTGAAACTGGCAAGCAGTAGGCCTAGGCCAAGCTAGGGGGGCCGTCAATTTTCCGCGCTGTTCTCTCAGTTTATCACAGCTCTAGGCCATTAACATTTTGTCAAATTACTAGTCCACGCTTGCTTTAGCATATTATACTACAAGGTTATTTTATACTCTGGGATTAGTAATTGATGCTCTTTGTTTTAGGCCAAACAAATCATAGGCGCTAGTAATTTGAAATGCAGTACGTGGGAAGAACGTACCCTATATGAAATCACTTATTCTTTACAGATTTTCATTATGTTTAAACTTTAACTATACCACAAGATATTAACCTATAGTTCTGAATCATTTTCTATTATGTAACTGGACGTTTTCAACAGAAAAAGTAGGTTTCAAGCTAGGGTCCATGCAATGTTAGCCAGCGTGTGGACGGCAGCTATCTCCTTTTTACCCGGCCATCTGCTAAACAGCTGATTGCTCACTAGCGCTCCATCGGACCTTTTTTCTCCGGATATGGCCGAAGCTCCAGTCCAATCGCAGGGGAGTTTAAGTACCGGTATATTGTTTGGGAAGGTGTGCAAAAATCCAGCTTACGACTGTGTGGCGAGCAAGACCGAGAGCAATCATGCGCCGCGGGTTGACGTTGGCGGCACCCGCAGGGGATTAGCTGGTATGTTGAAACTGAGCCAGATTTAGCAAGCGTGTTCTACATAGCCATAGACAGATTTTGGTAAAATATTGCTATCCCAAAATCATTTCAATTGGAGATATATTGATGTACAAATTTTGTAAAAACATTACTCCAAACAATATACACACAAGTGGCACTAAAGCCGTAGAAACTAATAATAGGCCAACAGAGGGTAACACTAATTAAATCTGGATATCTATTACGATTTGTGATTTGTTTCTTATTTTTTAGCATGTTTATTTTGCAATGCATTGAATATTTTATTAAGTGATACCAGATTTGCGTTTTTGGTATACCCTGTTGCCGTTGGGTGGAGGGCCAACATTGATAGGTAGATGCAGTAATATTAGCTTATGATTTAAAAAAAAAACATGTTGGCAGTTGGATATAATGGTCCTCTCTTCTCTTATAGCTTTTTAAAATTGCTTATTAAACACAATAGCTTGATTATATATCTGAACACAAGTTTGGAGTTAATAAAGACATCAGTAAATAAGTTTTGATTTTCTTTTATGATGTGTAGCATTATTATTTTTATTATAAGCATTATTATAACAAGCATTACCCGAAAATCAACCAAAAAGAAAAGAAAATTTGATCTAATTCGACATACAAAATGGCAATTAGTCACAATTACAATCAGCTTTAGAGAAACTTTAATTATGTTATATGAGAGCTAATTCGAAAACAAAAAACAAGCCAGTTAAAGATTTACTCAATTACGTTACAATACCGGTCGTGACTGAGATGAACCAAGGAGGTGCGGGTCCGCCCGCGTTCGTGCGGGCTGCGTGCTGAACACAACCTTAGAACGTAGAAACTTTGGTCACGGCTGAATATTATTTGTTATTGATATTCTCATCTTCAGCGATCTTCGCAGCCCTATATTATAAATACTCGGAAGCAGTAGTTCATCTTACAGTTGCGGAATACGGGTGGAAACCGCGTACTCACATAAATCTTGAGTCCCAGTTGGAAAAGTTGCTGGAGAAATACAGACCGATTGAGCATAATTTAGAGGATTGCAAGGACGTGTCGGTGTCGTGCTACAGAAAGAGACTCCACGCCGCCGTTCTGATTTGCTGTGACTGAACAGATTCAAGGACATTCTACCCAACATAATAAACATTTATCATTAAGGGTTGGGGATTTTGAAAACTGCCCATTTTGTGTAATGCAATCGTGATTTTAGTTTCTAACACGTGTGAGCGAAATATGGGTACCGAAATCGTGAGTTCGTTATTTCGCAGCAGGTATATTAGCCTCATTAATTAATAACAGCTTCCACTGCGATTCGGCTTACAGCTCAGAAAGAGAGATTGATTGATTGATTGATTGATTGATTGATTGATTGATTGATTCAGGTCTTTATTTTAAGGGGGGATTAAGGCTAGTGAAACCTTATCTTCCATCCAACCTTTAAGGAGGTACATTACATTACATTTTGTATGGTGTTGGTAATATACTATACTACTACTACTACTACTACTACTACTACTACTACTACTACTACTACTAATAATAATAATAATCCTATGTATAAACTAATAATAAAATAATAAAAAGTATAACTTGGGAAATAATAATAATAATAATAATAATAATAATAATAATAATAATAATAATAATAATAATAATTAATACAAATTCAATTTTATTAAAATATTTTTTCAAAGACAAATACACGATTAAAAACAATAAAACAATCATAATTACAATATAATCATGATTAGAAGATCAGCTTGAGGTTCTGAACATAGTTTGATGTAGTCATCGAACTAAGATGGTCAGGTTTCTTGTCCTGAACTGTATCTTCACAGGGATCTTGCACTCCGTCGAATGGTTGTGATTTTAGAACTTGACGGAGAATGGGATCACTTGGTTGGGTTTTTGCAGTAGGAGAGCCTGGATGTGGTCCGAGAGAATGTGGCGCAGTTCTGGGTAAAAAATTCATGTTTCTCGTAGTCATACTCGCAAGGAGTGTTTAAATAAAAAAATAAATAAAAATAATAATAATAATAATAATATAATAATAATAATTAATAATAATAATGAATAATGAAGGCCTAATGAAAATAATAGATAATTAGAACACAAAGTAATTGGCCTGATGAAAATTACACATAATTAATTGAAAACAAAAACATTTGAAATTCTGGTAAACATTTGTAAAGCTAGCCTTTCATTCTCCGCATTCATCCATCGCTTTCATACAGTTTTCCTTACAATAACAAAGAAGGCGTCCCGTAAAATAGAGTAACACAGGTAATCTAGCATATTAATATGTAATTTATAAGCATTATTTGGGTTGTTTTGGTATTTTTTATTGTGGTTGTTTGTACAGTTATCATTAGTATTTGAAGAATTTGAATAATAGGAGGTAGTGGCACTTTTAAAAGCATAGAAGTTATTTATATATTTGTCTCTTATTTCAGAAGGAAGAGCATTCCAAGTTCGAATAGCGTTGATTTTGAATGAGTGGTCAAGGAGATTAGTTCTGTGTATGGGAAATGAGAGTTGCGTACCGGACCTAGATCTGGTATTAAACTTGTGGTTTGAGTAAAGGGAATTGAAAGTTAGAGGCGAGATAAGACGGTGACGATGTTGAAAGTAGCTTGTGAACGAGACATACGGAGTGAAGGTTTCTACGATCCTTTAATCTAGCCCAACCAAGCTTCTTAAAACCAGGGGTTATATGGTCAGATTTTCTTATTCCTAATATAAATCGGACACAGGAGTTTTGTGCCCTTTGGAGACGAATAGCCAGGTCCTCGGTCAAGTCATTGTAAACAACGTCGCAGTAGTCGAAGTGGGGGATAATAAGAGATTGTACTAGCATTGTTTTTAGTTTAGTCGGAAAGAAGTTTTTTAGTCTATTTAAAGAGTGTAGGGCAGAGTACGTTTTTTTACAAACGTGTTTGACATGTTCCGTCCAAGTCAGGTCATTAGTCATAATAAGTCCTAGGTTTCTGACTTGTTGTTGAAAGGGTATTGTTGTACCGTTTAAAGAAACGTTGTCGATTGTCGAGTGGTCTAATTTTGCTAAAAGTTTGTGATAGCCTAAAATAATGATTTGTGACTTATTGGGGTTTATGTGCAAAACGTTTTTAGTTGCCCACAAGGCAAGAGATTGCAGGTCTTTATTTATCATCTCAATTGCTTGATTAATTAGTGCGGGGGAGACATGTACATAAATTTGCAGATCGTCCCGCGTACAGGTGGTGATGGCAATAGACGAGTGAATTTGAAATATCGTTAATGTAGAGTGAGAATAATAAAGGTCCTAGTACGCTTCCTTGCGGCACCCCTGTCGTCACTGGTAGCCATTTTGATTGATTGTCACCTGAGATAACGCACTGTTGCCTGCCGCGGAGATACGAATTCATCCATTGTAGTGTGGAAGGAGAAAAATTTATAGATTGAATTTTAAACTTATAAGAATGTCTATGTCAACGGAGTCAAAAGCTTTGCTAAAGTCAAGAAGTGTCAGTATGGTAAGTTGTCTACTGTCCATGTGAGTTCTTACGTCATCAGTTACTTTAATGAGTGCTGTGCATGTGCTGTGATTACATCGGAAACCGGATTGGTACTCGTCTAGAATTTTATTTGATTTCAGCCAATCTGATATTTGACTGTGGACAATCTATTCCAGGGCTTTAGACAGAACGGGTAGAATGCTAATTGGGCGATAGTCATTAGGTGTGGAAGGATTTGTCGTTTTAGGCAGAGGGCGGACAAAGGCTTGTTTCCAGATATTAGGGTAGGCGTTATATGTAAGAGAAAAATTAAATATGTGTAATACTGGCTCGATTAGGATGGGGGAGAGATTAATCATGAATTGAATAAGTTTAATAGGTATTAGGTCTACTCCTTGAGCATTTGATTTTATTCGTTTATGGCGTGTAAGGCCATTCTTGGGGTAACATGGTTTTAAAGTGAAATGGGTCGTAGGTTGGCTTAGCTTGATGTTTTTTAATTTCTTTTATATGTGAATGTTTTTTTGAAGGATCAAAATTAAAGGGTAGTGTAGTGAAATGGGTGTTAATTGTTTCTAATGGTATTTCAAGTGGAGCTTCTTCATCTTTTTGTTTGCCAATGCCCATTTGTGACAGACTTTGCCACATTTTTTTAATAGGTGTTTTAGGGTCCAATAACTTATAAGTGTGTCTCTTTTTTCTGTTCTAATTGTCTGGTTCGTCTTGTTTCTTAATGTCCTATATGTCTCTTTGTTGTCGTCAGTAGGGTAACATTTGTATATCTATTGTAAGCAGCGTCCCGTCTAGACATAACGTCTTTTTTTTCTGTGTTTAGCCAAGGTGACGGAGGCTTACTTACCCTAACCACTTTAAGAGGGGCGTGTTTGTCGTAAAGTTGTAACAACAGAGTGTTGAACACGGATAGTTTATCGTCAATGTAGTTGCAGTCAGTATGTCATACCAGGGCAAAAATATAGAGTCTAATTTAAATTTGTCAGTGTCAATAAATTTCAAGGCCCGACGAGAAATTAATTTTGGTTTATTGCTTTGGCGTTCGGATTGAGTGTTGAAGATAAATTAAATCGTGTGTGCGGAAAATTTCCCGGGATCGAGAGTTGGCCGTGATTTAACACTTTGTCCTGATTAGATGTCATCATAAAATCAATCCATGTGTGAGAGGTTGAAGTATGGTGTGTTGGCTCTAGGGGAGTACAGTTAAATTACAGGATTCGAATATAGTTGTTAATTGTTTTGTATCGTTGTGATTGACTAACTGCAAATTTGTGTTGAAGTCCCCCATCACGATAATGTTTTCATAATGTGGAATATAATTTAATATTGCTGTTTCAAATTCAGATAAAAAGCCGATTTTCCAATAGCCTCTAGCTCCAGGCATGGGCCATCAGCGACGAAGCGTTCAGATGCACCACTGAGAGAGATCTTGGATGTCCCGCCAAACGTGTTTTTAGAACACTTGCAGTCGAAGGATGAATGGTAGGCGACAGGGTGGAGAGAGAGAAGGGTCGCTTACTACGTCCGGTAACGTCATTAAAATGTCAGTCAAGTTTGACGTGTTGTCTGGAAATGTGGGTGTGGATGTGGGTTGGGTGGGGTGGAACTTGGAATGCTCAGTGTTTGCCAACTTATGATTGCGGACCATTTTTAAACAAAATTAATTTTAACTGGATAAAACAATAACGATAAAGCTACTACCAATAATAATTATATTTATATCAGAGAATTTCCTGTCGCTGCTGATAATGTATTAATATTATATGCTTGGTTGACTCACCATTTTCGATTCCGCCTTCCTTGTTAATCATAATGAAACGCACACACACACATACACGCACACGGAACAAAATGAGAATAACACTAGTAGTTTTGCTTAACATTAAGGTAAAAAATAAAACGAGTATTATTTATGGCTAATAATAGGATAATAGAGTTAAGAAAGTCCCACATGTAGAAACGCATTTTTCAGTCAGTCCGGGGTTATTTATTGGAGTTATACACCGCTTGTACTTTGGGTATGTCGCGTTCGCGTGTGATGTACAGTCGCGTGTTGTCTGGACAAAGGACGACGATCCTCCCGTCCTGGGTCCAGACGCTCCGACTGCCGGCGATCTCCCTTGCAGTGGCGTAGAGTCTCGCCCTCACATTTGTGAGCGACTCCGTTATCAGGAACTCCTTCTTCGCCAGCCGCCTCTTAACGCTCCAGATTTGCTCCCTGACGATGTACCTGACGAACCTGACGATGATCGGGCGAGGGCGTCCCGACGACACGACCTCTGCGGAGTTACGCCTGACAGGTCCCAGGCGGTGACAGCGGTCGATGTCCTCCGGGTATAGGTCCATGCGTAATGTATTATTTACAAAGTGGAGGACGGTGTCGAGTACATCCTCGTTCGGCCGTTCAGGGAGGCCATGCACGAGCAGGCAGTTACGCCTGCTGTACTGTTCCTGAGCGTCGAGTCGGTCCGAGTGCTCCTCGGACGCCGTCGTGAGGCGGGCGATGTCGGCCCGCGCTGCCCCCATCTCCTCGGCGATGCTGGCCTTCACGGCCGCGATCTGAGACTCCAGCAGAGTCTGCAGATCGCGTATCTCCTGTGGAGACGGGGCGCCGCTCCGGGGGTGGTTGCTAGAGACGTCGGTCGCCGAGCCGGACTTGGTGGCAAGGAGGCTTATCTGCGTCATCAGGGTCTCCTGTAACGTGGCCAGCTGCGCCGAAAACGAACCCTCCAGCCTGTAATGAAGTTCCGCCAGTTCCTTGACAGTTCTGGGGGAGTTTTTCTCTGTAGCGTTGGTAGCGGCTGCCATGGTTCTGCTGGTATACGAAGTATTGCCAATGCGGAGCAAGAATGAAAATGAAAATGAATAAAACTGGAATAACGCACTTGATAAGAGTTAATTTAAATGTAAAAACACACGGTGGGTAGAGAGTTGAAATTGGCGGCTAGAATTATGCAAAGTTGAGAATTTTTATATATGAAGATACGCCGATTAAAAAATATACCCCGGAGACTCGAAAAACTATCTGCCAGAACTTGTCGCCATGCGAAAGAGAGAGGGGAGAGAGAGAGAGAGAGAGAGAGAGAGAGAGAGAGAGAGAGAGACCTCAAACGAGTATTGTGCTTTCACACGTCACATGACACACATGGGACAAATTACAATCAAGCTTACATTGCATTGAAATTTGAAATGACAAATTGAAAATGAGTTGATCAGCAGCTAGCTACCAATACAATCAATCGGAGGCTTCAGTTTTGTCCTTGTCACATTAAAAATTAGAATGCAGTCAAGAGCCAATAGAAAGTCGCGTATGCAAGCAAATAGAAAGACAACCCTTTTGGCTATTCCAACCGAGATTATATATTCGTTGGCTGTGTCAGCATTGCCGGCTATCAGGCTATCACAATCAAATTGAATTCCAGTGAAGCCACAGCGGGGCTGAATATTGTTTCCGAATTGTCAAGTTCTGCGCGATTTATGGACCTGCCTGAAAGTATGAGCTTTAAATTGACAAAATTCGTAAGCGATTTTTGGATGAGCGTAGCGAGCGAAGCGATGATTCCATTCTCCTACACTGGAGAAAAAATTCCGGAATGTTTTTTTTTCTTTTTTTCTTTTTCTTTTTTTTTGTATTTTTTGTCTGTTTGTTAACACGATTTCGGCTAAACCCGATACTCCGATTGCGATGAAATTTTATGGAGGCCTTCGAAATCTCTGAACTTAGAACTGCCACGTTTTTGAGCGCAATCGAAAAATTATTTCTCACGAAAATCACAATTTTACGATTTTTTCGATTTTTTAAAAATTTCTTCAACTTATAACACCTACATGCTTTATCCGATTTTAATGATTTTTTCACAGAACCTTCATTTTATGAATTTAGGTATTCGTGTGAAATTTAAGCGCAATCGAAAAATTATTTCTCATGAAAATCGAAATTTTATGGGGTTTTTTCTTTTTTAAAATCAATTGTTTGACTTATAACACCTACATGCTTTATCCGTTTTTTGATGAGTATTTCACAGAACCTTATTTTATTAATTAATATATTCTGTGAAATTTGAGTACAATTGAATAATTATTTCTTATGAATATCGAAATTTTACGATTTTTTTCTTTTTTAAATTACGATTAATTAAAAAAATTAAAAATTAAAATTTATTTTTAATGTAATTAAAATGAATTTTAATTTAATTAAAATGAATTTTAATTTAATTAAAATTTAATTTTTAAAAATCTTCAATTTAGTAATGATTTTTTAACAGAACAACAGAAAATCCGCATCCGCAAGCCAACACTTAGCTACTCAATGCACCAATTACGCTCATTCAACAACGCGGCGGGACTTAAGCGTTTTCCTAGTTATGGACATGTTTTATCGTTTGACTTAGAATCGGCGACAGAGAGAACGAAGAGTGGGTGATTGAGGAGGTTGAGGGGTCGATTCGATAAATAATTGCATTTGTATTGATTCACTATTCATCACAGTAAAAGTGGCAATATTGTGTTTTCCGTCGAGTCGAAGAAATGCTAGTATTGTACATTAAAAAACGAGGAAGTAGCGTGGATACTATAAATGTGAATGGTAAAACAAGTCGGGATATTGAAGATAAAAACTTCAGAGTAATGAGATAATCTGACAGGCGTGAATGTTCAACATATTACATGGAATATCACAAGGTTCTGCCTTTGAATCGACAATTTTCCTGACCTTTACTTCTCTGTTGTGCACTGCATTCCATAACTCTTCCCATCACATCTTCATAATCCACCATTCCTATCGTTTCGTTTCCAAGTATGTGCATTAAAATCTCTCATATTGAATATATTATTTACAATGCGGCTTTCCAAATCTCGTTCAACACAACAACTGTACTATCTAAAACGAAGAAATTAATTAGAAACTAATAACATTGAAGATGATTAAGGTAGGTTATAATACGTGTTAGTTTCTGTTGTTTTATTACTTCTTTGCTTGAGTGGTTAGGAACTTCGGAGAAAATAATCAGCACGTACGTGTATCTTGTTGAAGGTTTTATTCCAGACTAACTCCAGCAAGGTGTTAACATCATTGGCCACTAAGGGCAGCACGAGGCAGAGATATTATTTTGTTTTTGCTGCTACCAACTTAACAATTTAAAAGTATAACACCTCTCCTCAAAAATACAAATAACATGTCAAAGCATGAGAAACTTAAACTACGACAGTCTTACGGATACCCACCTTAAGCTAATGGAAAGTGCCTTCTGACGAACATAAAAGACACCGCCAAAAGAAAAACACATCACAAAGAAAATTTACACCCTGGACAGACTCATCATTTTTGCACAGTCTTGGGTCTTCACCTTTGGTACCAGCTTAGTTAGTAAATCAGCATCGTTTTTCATTTTTCCTACATATCTTATACTAACGTCACCAGTCTCCACACACTCCCTCACATAGTGGTACCTCAAGCGACAGTGTTTATTTTGCTCCGTCAGCTTAATATCATTGGCCATGCTATTGGCTCCCTGGTTTCTGCAAAAAAATACACACTGGTACACTGGGTGTCCCAGTTCTTCAAGCAAGTCCCTCAGCCACACTACTGCCTTGCAAGCCTCAAGCAGTGAATAATATTCGGCAAAGCATGGTGCTTGGGGCAGTCACCTCCTGTTTCTTACTCCGCCATGATTACCAACTGACCACCTATTAATACAGAGTCTGACATCATTTGCCCAATCAGCGCCACAGAAAACCTTAATGTCTAGATTACAATCCTTAGTAAAGACTAATTTGTACTCCGCTGTTTTCTTTAGGTAGCTGAGGACTCTCTTAACAGCATTCCACTGCACGGAAGTTGGCTAATGACAAAATTTACTCAAGCAGACTACTACAGAAGCAATCTCTGTTATAAAAAAGTTCATGTACCGCCCAGTCTTCCTATTGCCCTACGGTACTTCTCCTGGCTGTAAGGTTCACCTACTTCATACAAATTATTACCAACTACTCCGGGGTACTGGTGCCGCAGCAATCATTAAATTCTACCAAGACTTCATTTATATATTTTCTTGATCCACCTGGAGCACACTCTCAGTTGGGCATCCTACAAAGTCCTAGAAACGGAGAAATTGGCCCTAGTTCTTTAGTTTCCACTGCACATCTCAACCCTTCCTTGACCATGGCAATAAATTCCCCAGTCCCACAAACAATCAAGTCGTCCACTTAGGTACCAACATAACCGTCTTTATGGGTAAAAACAATAGGGTCTGACAGACACCTTTTCAATTTTATCCCTTTTAGAATGTCAATCAGCACTGCATTCCACACTTTTCCAGATTGCTTAAGGCAATACAGGCTTTTTTCAGAAGACAAACATCTCCATCATTACCCTCCTCCCACATCTTCGGTTGTTCCATGTAAATTATTTCATCCAAGGTCCCATTTAAATAAGCAGCAACTACGTCTACATGTTCAATTTGCCAGTCTTTACTCATAGCTACACGCTAATAATACTCTCATAGTCTTTTTATGAATCACAGGACTGAACGTCTCCCAGTAGTCAAGACCAAATCTTTGGGTGAAACCTGAGCGACAAGTCTAGCTTTATAAATTTTCTCCCCGTTTGGACCTATCTTAATTGGAGGAAATACCCACTTACAACCTACAACATTTACCTGGTATGGCGCTCCACTATCACCCACGTACCGTTTCTTTCATGGTTACCCATCTCCCTCTTCATGGCCTGGACGCCCTCCTCACTGTCCTCTCGCTCCATGGCCTCGGCTGGGGTCCTGGGTGGTGTGGTTGGGTCGCCGCAGTTGTCACCTTGCAGTTACTGCAGCACCGCCAGGCCGCAGGGTGGCTTGTCCCTCTTGAGTCGCCCCGACCGCCTTGGACCCGGTTCCTCTCCTCCTCGGTGTGGACCCTCAGGCTGGTGGCGCACTCCCTGGACACGGGCGCCGTCCTCCCCTCCACCTTATCATCGGCCAGCATCGTCGCCGTCCTATCCTGCACCTTGGCGTCGGCCAGCGTCGGCGTCCTCCACGACGGCGGGCTCGTCCTCCAGGAAGCACACGAAGTAAGCTTCTCGGGGGCCCTCCTCTCTCAGTATCTCCTTCACCTTGAAGGGGAAACAGCCCTCGTGAAATACAACGTCTCTGCTGTTGTATACTCGCCTCTCAGTGATGCTCCACAGGAGGTAGCCCTTGGTGCCCTCCTCGTAGCCGAGAAGGACGCTCTCCACGGCGCGCGGGGCAAACACTTGCTGGTCTGCCTCTCCTTCGGATCCTCCCCAGGCCTGGCAACCGAACACCTGAGATGCTCCAGGTCGCTCTTCTGCCGCTCCCTCCTGGTCCACCTCTCCAGGGGGGTCTCGAAACCAAGCGCCTCGACGGGCACCTGTTTCCTGACGTGGCAGCCGATCTTGACCCCTCTGCCCAGAAGTACAGGGGCATCCTGGCTTGGATGAGCATGCACCTGGTCGTGTCGCATAGCGTTAAGTTCATCTTCTCTGCCATGCCATTCTGCTGCGAAGTGTACTCTTTCAGATCTACGATGCAAGATCCCATTCTCCTCCAAGAATGTGTGGAATCTCTTCGACAGATACTCCGTTCCTCTGTTCGTGTCAGTCTGTAGCTCCTTCATTGTAGTTCGTCGTCGGGGAACCCCTTCCTTTTGACTACCTCCCCGACGGCGACGACAAAGACAACACGGACGGATGATGACACAGACGGAGACGACCACGACGTGGGGGAACCCCTGCCCTCCCCATACGCTTGTGGCTGGTTCTGACCAGCACAGGTTTTATCCACCCCTTGTCCCCCCGCGTCATCCCTTACGTCCCTCCCTTCGTCTCGATTAGCCAAGTTGCATAAATATGAGACGTAAAGCAATATCCCCAAAAAAAAAAAGATTCTCCCACCGGTTCTTGATCCGCACGAAACGGTTCAGCGCTTTACTCTTCTTTGCCATGAGCACTGCATCGACATATCTTGATCCTTCGTCAATAAAGGTGATTATGAATCTCTTCCCTCCAATTGACTGGGGTGAGATGGGGCCCATAATATCTGAGTGGACCCTATCCAGGATGGCCACCTCTCCTCCTTCGTTATGGGGAAACTTCTTTCTTTTCATTTTCCCAGTATGCATGGTTCACACGGTTCTTGTGCCCCCATTGCAGGCTCATTTCCCAACTTCGCTCTCCTAACCTCCCCATGGATTGTAGGTTAGGGTGCCCCAGCCTAGCATGCCACATGGACTGTGAAACCCGAGAAGCTTTCTTGAAATTTTTGTTGTACTCCTCCTTTAGACCACTAATACTCACTCCTCCAATAGTTGAGACAAAGTAGAGACGACCAACCCTGTGTGCTTGGAAAATCAGGTTTCCGTCTCTCAGCACCTTGTTGATACCATCCTAAGATCTGAATTCTAGGCCTTTCTTGTCTATTTGTCCCTGAGATATTAGATTGTCCTGCAGGTTGGGGACATAAAGCACATCTGTCAGCTCCACATCCTTTCCCGCACACTCCTCGGACATTTGGATTGTAATCGAGCCAATCCCCGCAACGGCCAGCGGGGTACCATCCCCTATTTCCACCTCACCTGAGTACTGCCTCATGGATTGAAAAAGGCTCCTTTTCCCCGACATGTGGTCAGAGGCTCCCCCGTCCAAGATCCACACCCCATTCTCTCCAGGTGAGAACTTCTTAGCGTAAAGTGCAACATGCTCCCTTGTCGCAACTTTAGCTTTTCTTGGTGGGTCTTGGCTCTTCTCTTCTCTCTCCGTTTTCTCCTCCTCTTCTGATTCCTTAGCTTTAGAGCAGTTTCTTCCGATGTGCCCTTCGTCTCCACAGGCATAACAGAATAACTTGTACTTTCTTTCTTTGTTTTTCCCTTTCTCTCCAGCACCAGATTTCCCTTCTTTCTTTTCATGATGGCTTTTCTGAGGTCGCTGTCTTTCGTTGGCCTTGTTTGCATTGAGTGCCGAGTGAAAAATTTCAGACTTTGCTGCGATCTCCTTCTCGCACTCGATCAAGATTTGCTTGATCGTGGAGATCTTCACCTTGTCCGGTTGCGCACATAGGGTTTTCACGGTAACCTCATATTCTGGCGGGAGTCCAGATAAACAAAGATAGGCTAGCTGCCGGTCTCTATCTGCAGCTCGCTCATCTGAAGCATCTGTTCATATTTACATCTGGTTGATTAGTCTGTTACGCTCTTCTCGCCCTTCACCATCGTGGCGAGCTCCCTTAGTTTGAGCATGCCGCCATACTCACTGTTCTGGTGGCATTGTTCCTCCAAGTCTTCCACTCCACCTACGCAATCCCGCTGTCGGAATGTCGTTCATTAAGTCGTCTCCAGTTGATTTAATGATAAGGGCGAGCGCAGCATAGTTTTTCTGGCACCTTGCCCTCACCTCGGTTGGCGTGGGGACATAGTCGGGCTCGTCGTTGTACCCATAACCGCTTCTAGCATTCTTGTTTCAGCATTTCTGCTTTATTCTTGCCTTCCATGCTGAGAAGTTGTTTCTGTTGAGTCGTGGAACGTGTTGATGATTGTCTTCTGCCGATGGCAACATCTTGACCGTCTTAACCTCACTTCGCGCACATGTCTAGGCCTACTTGTCCAGTTGGTCTCCCGTATTTCCAAAACATGACTGGATTTCTGCCGTGATTCTTCTCTTTAGTGCCTCTTGTGGTACTGGGTGCCATAACCTGTTGTTTTATTACTTTCTTTACTTAGTGCTAGGAACTTCGGGGAAAATAATCAGCACGTACGTGTATCTTGTTGAAGGTTTTATTCCAGACTAACTCTAGCAAGGTGTTTACATCATTGGCCACTAGGGACAGCACGAGGCAGAGATGTTATTTGTTTTTGCTACTACCAACTTAACAATTTAAAAGTACAACAGTTTCTGTGTAGGTTTACAATGGATAGGGTATGTAGTAGATTAAATATGTGTAACTATAGAGCAATGTGATACCAGCATAAAAATTAAATGATAATAGATTTGGTATAATGG
Organism: Sweltsa coloradensis; assembly: GCA_024449915.1. Taxonomy (NCBI): domain Eukaryota; kingdom Metazoa; phylum Arthropoda; class Insecta; order Plecoptera; family Chloroperlidae; genus Sweltsa; species Sweltsa coloradensis. The sequence continues at coordinate 42,568 of JAMZAV010003952.1, read as the reverse complement.
ATATTTCGAAAATTATGGCTCCATGATGAGTTCTTAGAAATTTTACTATTAATTGATTCATTAAAATTAATTACTTAATATGTCCAAAAATTTTCAAGTGAGGATAATTTAACATGTTTCTATTAATTGAATGCCATTTCTCACCGACATTCAAAAAAATATGCAATGTCCGTCCGATACTTATCAATCAGTTCGATCAATAGTCAATACTGGTCAATAAATATCGGGACACTGTTAGACTTTTTATCCTGAGGGAGTACTGCTTTGAGGAGGGTTATGAAAGTTCTACGTTAGAATCATTACTCAATGAATTAAACTAACGCTTTTAATAAAAAGGCACATAGAACACTTCATAATAATATGATGTTAAAATCCGCACACTTATAGCTTTATCCTGCAAACACTTCCATCTTTCGTGGTGGTCATGATAAGAGAGACCGTTTTGCACACAAAACGGTAGGAGGGGAAATAGCAAGTTCCCCTTGATTTCCTGGGTTACATAGGCAGATAGGTATGCGTTTTACATTCTTAGTACAGTCACTCGGCCAATACAAAAGTTATTAACATAATTTGTTCCAATCAGCTTTAAAATTCTCTTAGTGAAGTGGGTTTCGGTTTGGAATGTACATTGCTGACTTTGCAGAGGTTTGTTTTTTCAAAGTGACGTAATCTGTCATCTAGTGCCGATGAAGTGAACTCTGTACTGCATTTCTTAGCATTGTAATGTATTAATGTCTATTTAAAATCCTTATATAGGAATCAATAACCAATCGATGTTATGGCTATTGATTTGGCTTATTGCCTAAATGTATCACGTAATTAGACACCAGTAGATAATTGCCTTTAACTAAATAACTAATCCTGTTGAATGATTATGCTCAAAACCATTATTGATTGAAATCAATACACGATCATGGAATAATAATTGAGTGACATTTCAGCAGTCACTACAAATACATATCGAAAAAATATATTAAAATATATATCATATTATTTCGTAGAAAATTAGTGGAATTCATTTTTGTTTGTAAATCAAAAGATCAACTTAATATTTAAAAAAGGCTTCTTAACAATGATAACACAAAAGAGCTAGTTACTATGATAAGGGCCGGTTTTTTCAATCACTTTTAGAGTGATTAAATGGTCTGGTAAGTATTAACCAGTGTTTAAGCAGGCGGAGGTGTTTTTAAATCACCGATTAAGCTAAATCAGAGTTTTAAAATCCCCGATATATCAACCGGTCCTTTGTGGGTCGGTTAGCTTCTATATCGGTGATTTATATTTTCAAAATGGTGATAGCTGAGAACCAACATTTATTTCAATGGATGAAACAAGTAAATGGGCTCGTACTACTTAATCATTTTGTTGTAAAATTGTAATGAAAATTATTATAATATATTACAATATAACATGGTTGTAGTACTTTTAAATTGTTAAGTTGGTAGTAGCAAAAACAAAATAACATCTCTGCCTCGTGCTGTCCCTAGTGGCCGATGATGTAAACACCTTGCTGGAATTAGTCAAGAATAAAAACCTCAACAAGATACACGTACGTAGGCTTACTGATTCTTTTCCCTAAGTTCCTTACCACTGCAGCAAAGTAGTAATAAAACAACAGGTTATGGTACCCAGGACCGCAAAAGGCACTAAGGAAAAGAATCACCGCAGAAATCCAGTCACGTTTTGGAGATACGGGAGACCAACTGGACAAGTAGGCCTAGACACGTTCGCGAAGTGAGGTAAAGACCGTCAAGATGTTGCCAACGGGAGAAGACATCATCACCACGTTCCACGACTCAACAGAAAACTACTTCTCAGCATGGAAGGCAAGAATAAAAGCAGAAATGCTGAAACAAGAATGCTGGGAAGCGGTTATCGGGTACAACGACGAGCCCGACTATGTCCCCACCGCCACCACCGAGGTGAGAGCAAGGCGCCAAAAAAACTATGCTGCGCTCGCCCTAATCATTAAATCAACTGGAGACGACTTAATGAACGACATTCTCGAAATCGAGATTGCGTCAGAGTTGTGGAAGACTTTAGAGGAACAATGCCACCAGAACAGTGAGTATGGCGGCATGCTCAAACTAAGGGAGCTCGCCACGATGGTGAAGGGCGAGAAGACCGTAACAGACTACATCAACCAGATGGTAAATATGAACAGGATGCTTCAGATGAGCGAGCTTCAGATAGGAGACCGGCAGCTAGCCTATCTTTGTTTATCTGGACTCTTGCCAGAATATCAGGATACCGTGAAAACTCTATGTGCGCAACCGGACAAGGTGAAGATCTCCACGATCAAGCAGATCTTGATCGAGTGTGAGAAGAAGATCGCAGCAAAGTCTGAAAGTTTTCACTTGGCACTCAAGGCAAACAAGGTCAACGAGAGACAGCGACCTCAGAGAAGCCACCATGAAAACGAAGAAGGGAAATCTGGTGCTGGAGAGAAAGGGAAAAACAAAGAAAAAAAGTACAAGATATTCTGTTAGGGCCTGTGGAGACGAAGGGCACATCGGAAGAAACTGCCCTAAAGCCTAAGGAATCAGAAGAAAAGGGGAGAAGACGGAGAGAGAAGGAAGAGCCAAGACCCACCAAGAAAAGCTAAGTTGCGACAAAAGGGAGCATGTTGCACTATATGCTAAGAAGTTCTCATTGAAGAGTGTGGGATGTGGATCTTGGACGGGGGAGCCTCTGACCACATGTCGGGGAAAAGGAGCCTATTTCACTCTATGGGGGCAGTACCAGGTGAGGTGGAAATAGGGGATGGTACCCGCTTGGCCGTTGCGGGGATTGGCTCGATTTCAATTCAAATGTCCGGGAGTGTGGGGGAATGGATTGTGAGCTGACAGATGTGCTTTATGTCCCCAATCTGCAGGACATTCTAATATCTCAGGGACATATAGACGAGAAAGGCCTAGAATTCAATTTAAGGATGGTATCAACAAGGTGCTGAGAGACGGAAACCTGATTTTCCAAGCACACAGGGTTGGTCGTCTCTACTTTTTGCCCTCAACCATTGGAGGAGTGAGTATCAGTGGTCTAAAGGAGGAGAACAACAAAAATTTCAAGAAAGCTTATCGATTTTTCCACAGTCCATTGGCATGCTAGGCTGGGGCACCCTAACCTACAATCCATAGGAAGGTTTAAGACTGGACCTGAGCCTGAAATGGGGGCACAAGAACCGTGTGATCCATGCATACGGGGAAAAATGAAGAGAAAGAAGTTTCCCCATAACGAAAGAGGGAGGTGGCCATCCTGGATAGGGGTCCCTCAGATATTATGGGCCCCATCTCACCCCAGTCAATTGGAGGGAAGAGATTCATAATCACTTTATTAACAAAGGATAGATATGTCGATGCGGTGCCCATGGCAAAGAAGAGTGAAGCACTGGACCATTTTGTGCGGATCAAGAACCGGTGGGAGAATCTGCATGGAACTAAAAATGAAGGAGCTACAGACTGACACGAACAGAGGAACGGAGTATCTTTTCGAAGAGATTCCAGGCATTCTTGGAGGAGAATGGGATCTTGCTCATAGATCTGTAGAGAACACTCCGCAGCAGAATGGCATGGCAGAGAAGATGAACTTGACGCTTTGGGACACGACCAGTCATGCTCATCCAAGCCGGGATGCCCCTGTACTTCGGGGCGGGGTGGGTCCAAGACCGGCTTCCACGTCAGGAACAGGTGCCCGTCGAGGGCGCTTGGTTTTAAGACCCCCCTGGAGAGGTGGACCAGGAGTTAGCTGCAGAAGAGCGACCTGGAGCATCTCAGGGTGTTCAGTTACCAGGCCTGGGGGAGGATCCCGAAGGAGAGGGAGACCACAAGTTTGCCCCGCGCGCCGCGGAGAGCGTCCCACTCGGCTACGAGGAGGGCACCAAGGGCTACCGCCTGTGGAGCATCACTGAGAGGCGAGTATACAACCCGCCAGAGACGTTGTTTTTTCACGAGGGCCCCTTTTTCCCGCAAGGTGAAGGAGACACTGAGAAGGAGGCCCCTGAGAAGAGGACTTGTGTGCTTCCTGGAGGACGAGCCCGCCGACGTAAGGACGGCGACGACGCTGGCCGACGACAAAGGGGGAGGGGAGGGTGGCGCCTGTTGGGCCAGGGAGCGCGCCACCAGCCTGGGTCCACACCGAGGAGGAGAGGAACCGGGTCCAAGGCGGTCGGGGCGACTCAAGAGGGACAAGTAACCCTGCGGCCTGGCGTGCTGCAGGCACTGCAAGGTTTACAAACCACGGCGATTTAAAACCACACCACCCAGGTCCCCGCCGAGGCGATGGAGCGAGAGGACAGTGAGGAGTGGGTCCAGGCCATGAAAGGAGTAGGGTAACCATAAAAGAAACGGTACTTGGGTGATAGTGGAGCGCCCAGACCAGGAAAATGTTGTGGGTTTTGTAAGTGGGTATGTCCTCCAATTAAGGCAATTCCAGAGCTCTCTCACCGATATTTTGAAGTCAACGGAAAATGGCTTAAAGTTGGTTGGATGAAAGATGAACTTAAATAAAAAGGGAAAAAAATAACTTTTTTTTTGGATGGGACAAAGCTCTATTTTGGCAATTATATGCAAATTTTGGGTCATTACAGAAATGAATGTTTAGATGCATATTTAATTTTTAGCTTTGATTTTTTTTATGCTTCAACCACCTTTTTCTCTCGACTGAGTACAAGGGAACTAATTTTATGAAAGAACTTTTGATGAACGATTTTTTCGTGTTCCGGTTAAAAACTCTTTTTTTGTATAATGTGAAAAAAAAAATCGTACATCGAACATTATTTCAAAAAAGTTCTCTTTCCTTATACTCAGTCCAGAGAAAAAGGTGTTTGAAGCAATAAAAAAAAATCATAGCTAAAAATTTAAAATATTGCATCCAAAACATTCATTTCTGTAATGACCCAAAATTCGCATATTATGGCCAAAATAGAGCTTTTGTCCCGTCCAAAAAAAGTTATTTTGTTTCCTTTTTTATTAAAGTTCATCTTCCTCCAACCAACTTTTAGCTATTTTCCGTTGAATTTCAAAATATCGGTAAGAGTGCTCTGGAATACCCTTCAGATAGGTCCAAACGGGGAGAAAATTTATAAAGCTAGACTAGTCGCTCAGGTTTCACCCAAAGATTTGGTCTTGACTACTGGGAGACGTTCAGTCCTGTGATTCATAAAAAGACTATGAAGTATTATTAGCTGTAGCTATGAGTAAAGACTGGCAAATTAAACATGTAGACGTTGTTGCTGCTTATTTAAAGGGGACCTTGGATGGAAAAATTTACATGGAACAACCAAAGATGTGGAAGGAGGGACCTGTGTGTTTTTTTGCAGATAACCAGGGACCCAAATAGCATGGCCATGATATTAAGCTGACAGAGCAAAATAAACACTGTTGCTTGAGGTACCACTATGTGAGGGAGTGTGTGGAGACTTGTGACTTTAGTATAAGATATGTAGGAACAAATGAAAACGCTGCTGTTTTACTAACTAAGGCTGGTACCGAAGGTGAAGGCCCAAGACGAAAAATGAGGGGTCTGTCCGGGGTGTAAATTTTCTTTGTAATGTGTATTTGTTTTGGCGGTGTCTTTTATGTTCGTCAGAAGGCACTTTCCATTAGCCTTAAGTCGTATCCGAAAGTCTGTCGTAGTTTTAAGTTTCTCATGCTTTGACATGTTATTTGTATTTTTGAGGAGAGGTGTTGTATTTTTAAAATTGTTTAAGTTGGTAGTAGCAAAAACAAAATAACATCTCTGCTTCGTGCTGCCCCTAGTGGCCGATGATGTAAACACATTGCTGGAATTAGCCCAAGAATAAAAACCTCAACAAGATACACGTACGTAGCCTACTGATTTTTTTCCCTAATTTTTCTAACACACTGCAGCAAAGTAGAAATAAAACAACAATGGTAATGTAATTATCTCTATAAATAAACTTTAACATATACATAACCTAACTTTCGTACACACTGCCATGAATATGCCCAACGGCGGTGGGTTGGTTATAGGCCCTACGTCTAGGCCTAGGGTAAGCTATATTTTATTTCATTTCGGGGCATATGGATGCTGGCCCCTAGACTAATGTTTGTGATGGCGTAGTATCAAATAGCTGGCCTAGGGCTCTAGGCCCTAGTTTTTTTAAGGCTAGGCCTAGGGTCTTCTTGGCAAAGCCCTAGGAATAGGGCCCATTTTAAATCAAGGGCAGATCATTCATTCAGCGATCAACAACAACATTAAACGTTTTCGTCTATAAAGACTGTTTTTCTGTAAAATGGACATTATGGGAATGTCGTACTCGGGTCCCCTAGCAAAAAAATCATTTGAAGATCAATTAAAAAAATCAATTGACCTCCAATTGGCCGACAACTAACTTTTGGAACACCAATTGACCAAATGATATCAATTGGTCAATTGGAAATTTATCCCAAATTGGCAAGTATACCCCCCAATTGACATCATTTGATACTTGCCAATTGACAGTTTTTCCAAAAAGTTAGTTGTCAGCCAATTGGTGGTCAATTGATTTTTTAAATTGATATAGCCACTAGCAATAACCATCAATTGACCTTCAACTAACTTTCCAAAATGGAAAAACAAAACATGATCTATTGGTAGTCATAGCCCAATCAATTTTATACTGGCAATAGCTCCCTTATAAGCCTATTTGTCCATGTGTTTGTCATAGGCCTATCTCTACTCATCTTGGAGGGGGGGGGGGGGGGGGGGGTAGCACCTATAATAGTGATGAAACATAGGGACATGTCCTTCATGTTACCAATGAAGACGGGACGTGTTGTCGATGCAAGTCGTATCCTGCAGCGTGTTTGTATCGAGCATGATGCACTCAAAACCTCTAAATCTCTCTCCAGTATTTTTTGGAAATTTTGACGGTGGTATTTTGTAAGGATTTTTCAGATTCCCATTTAAAATGTATTGACTGTGTCAAATCAAAAATTTTTTGCATTTTTTTAAAGCTCCAAACACAATCAACAAAATAAACTGTTCAAATTTCATTTATTACAGATGTCAGCATTAGGCCTAACTTTAAAAAAATATTATTGGTTATTTTCCCCAAGAGCATTTGAAAATGCTTATCTGCAAAAAGAACCAAAACATAAAATTTCGATTTGTCCTGCAAAATTTACAAAAGTTATTTTCGTTTTCGTTCCAAACAAACATAGGTAGGCCTAGCCTAATGTAAAATAGGTATGTGTAGGCTTAAAGTTTAAAAAAAAATGTTGGGACATTTTAAAAATTTTGTTGTTGCCTAAATTAGATTTTAAAAAGGGTAGGGCCTATAGTCATATAATATTTATTTCAAGTATACCTTAGCCAAAATCATATAAAAAAAAATTGTTAATCCTAAATTTCCCAGAATTATTTGAATATATCATTTTTTTGGTTTAAAATTTTGTCAAATTTCTAAAATATGAAAATTTAGCAAAAAGGTGCGGGAAAGTGAAAAGCAAATATTTCTGGGAAATTGAGGTCGGGGTCCCTAGGCCTACTGCCCTACTGAGTAGACCTACATTTATTTTACTAGGCCTACCTTTAGTTAATAGTTGGGCTCCAATGCTCCATCTTACCAACCGTGATCCTAAAAGAGTAGGCCTATGTGGAGTGCAAAAAAGAAATCTCTGAACTTTGCAAGGTAACCAGGCACACCCTGAAGCCACAAGCATAGACCTACATAGCAGCATAAAAAAATTGTGAAAAATTTCAATGTTAGTGCAGTTAGCCTGAAATAAGGCAGGGGATAAGGAACCAGTACTTTTAAGTCTATTAAATGTTTTAAAATTTAATGCCACGGATGGTAATTGACCCAATAATCACTGACCTACTACCCCCTTCACAACCCAATGCTTATTATTCGTCTAACAATTTCTTAAAATTAGGTACCCCAACCTAGGCCTAGGGCTACTAACGGTGTCAAGCCCAAATTTCATCCATAGTCAAATTAATATAATTTGTATCCCTATTATTTCAATTGAGCTTCCAGCTGGGCTACTAAGCAAAAAAAAAACATTTGGAGCTATTGAGCTAATAAATAATAAGTAGGCCTACGATAGCCTTCCTAACCTAAGTAAGGTTGATGTAGACACAAACATTTAGGCCCTACCGCGGTTGTAATTAACTTTTAGGCCTAAATTAACTGATTAAAAATTTTTGAACTCTTTTCCCATTAGATTCTTTTTTATTATTCACGTCATACAATGTTACACAACGCAGAGTAGTCGATTGCAGATTTTTTTAGAATCATATAAATTTTAGAATTTGTAAGATTGATAGTATTTTGTGACTTTTGGGTACCCTGGTAGACAATAACTTAAACAGTGTAACTGGTATAGCATACACTGCACTGATTGTTGACAATCTCCCCACTATATAAAGACTTTGCAAGTAACAGGTAGGCCTACCGGTACTTGAAAGTTGGAATGTGGCACCCATCCATGGAAATTAATCTGCAAACAATCACATCCTAATTTCAGAATTATGAAATAAACAAAATTAAAAATTTGTAGACCAAGAAGGACATGTAGGTAGGGTAACAGCACCTAAATAATAAGCATAGGGTCTATCCTTTTGGGACTACTAAAAATTAGGCCTACAGCTTTAAAGAGCTAGGAAATAAATTGTACCAGAAATCAACCAATCCTGGTTGCCAACACATTTAAATAGGCCTGCCTAACAATTTTGGACTTAAGATTGGACTAAACCGAGCCAGACGGCTTTAAGGCCGATGCACAATTGCTCGTAAAGGGCAACCGACGGGAACAAATCAAATAGGCTACTACTTTAATAAGTTTTAATTATAGTCCTATTTGGTTTTTCGTTATTCTGCATATTTGGTATTAATTTTTATTTCGATTTTAGGCCTACACGCGTTAACCATCAATCAGCTGATAAATAGTGTTGAGACGTGCCCATCTTCATTCTGATTTGTTCCAGTAACGTACGGAACGGGGAAAGTTAAGGAAAGTTAAAACTTGGTGATGTTCCCGTTGTCGTTGCCAGGATACGGTAACGACCGGCAAAGGGGAAACTTTATTGTGCATCGTGTCGAAGTTAACGTGTGATTCCTTTCTTTCCGTTATCGTTACCGGGCATTGTGCATCAGCCTTTAGTCTGCTTGCAGCTTTAGGCTACAAACTCAAAATAAAATATTCTTAATAAAGGGCTAGAAGCACTAATAATAGTTTCAGTTTCCAGTTTATTAAGGAAAAAAAACACAATACCTAGTTACAGTTTTAAATAGTTTTCACCATGTAGGGCCTGGTCCTTTTCGATTTACACAAGTTCTTAAAGAATAGGCCCACGCTAAAGGCCAATAAGTTATAGCCCTGATAGGCTAGGTAAGAAGAGGCCCGACTTTTGCTGGGTTTAGATTTATAAAATGCAGGTTAGGTCACCATTCAGCCTTAACCTAGGCCTAGAAGGACCCAGGGTCCATGGACTAGAGGCCCTAGCCTAGCTAAACCAAAGCTAGAAGGAAAGGGCCCGGAACTCTTTTCCACTAAGCGGGTCCACCTGTTTTAAAAAAGTTATTTTTCGTGTACTCTAGTACTAACCTAGCACCGGCACCGGCACTCTTGCCGCTAAGCGGGTCCCGCTTTAATAGTTTTAATGCTAAACCCCGCCACGGCGCTTCGCGCCCACCCCCCCACCCCCCTAACCTAGGTTTTTTCCCAGCATAAATTTTTGCATGAAAACCTAGGTTAGGGGGGGGGGCAAGGCTAGTACTAGAGTACACGAAAAATAACGTTTTTAAAAGGTGGACCCGCTTAGCGGCAAGAGTTCCGGTTTTCCTAGCAAAAATTTATGCTAGGAACTCCTAGGTTAGAGGGGGGTGGGGGTGGGGGGGTGGGCGAAAGCGCTGTGGCGAGGTTAGTACCCCTAGGCCTATTAACTATTAAAGTTGGACCCGCTTAGCGGCAAGAGTGCCGGAAGGCCTTGGTCTAGGGTAAGACCCTGGGCCATAGAACCCCCAGAACTCAAGACCCAAGATTAATCCACAGAACCAGGACATGGTTGTAAGCCAGGCCCTAGCCTTAGCCAGTGTATTAATGTATGAAATTGGGTTTCAAGGCTTTAGGCTAGAGCTAAGGGGAGTGGCCCGGGCAGCCTTATTTTTTAGGGCTAGGCCCTACTTTGGGTTTGCCTAGGCCTAGGGCCTATCCGATGTTTGGTAAAGGACTGGGGCCGAAAAGGGAATTGGATACACAAAGGCCTAGCTACTCACCTGTGATTATGAATGAAGCGAAACTCGCTTCGTGTCATCGTCAAGTAGACCCCTAGCCGGATTTCCGTCTGCCATAACCTCCAAACACAAACGCGTAGAGTCCGTATCCTTAATAAAACTCGCAGTAAAATCCATTTCGCGCATTAGTAACAAGGTCGTTTCATTTAATACTGATCACTTAAAGTTCATATCATGTTATAATTAATATCGAATCGATTAAACAATAAACTTGAATTTTATTCATCCACGCCAATTTCCAACGGCCATTTAAAACAGGACAGCCAACCTGTCAACGCCGCAACGGACCAAATACCCACCCATACCAACAAATGCAAACTTGAGACATTTGAACTTGATTGTTGTCGGCTCTCAAGTAGGGCGAAATAGGGGCCCTACTTCATTATTTTGATTTGATTTATTTTGAAATCACAGTGATATGTAAATAAAAATTAAATATCAGTACACAATTTTTTGAAAAATTGCTAATTACCACTTAAAAATAAAAAAAATGCATAATTTAATTAATTATTTCGCTAATCAATTTAAATTAACCACAATTTTAAATTTTCTCCTAATTGTTGTAAATCAGTTTTTAAACTAAAGAGGATAGACGTTAAATAAATAAATAAATAATTTTTTTTCCCCTTTCCTTTCTCTTCTTTTCCACCCCTTCTTTATATTTTTATTTCATTAATTTAATTGCATTTAATTTCCTTTTTGAATTTGTTACCAAAATTGTTGTGTTTTTAATGCATTGTTGTTGTAATATTACTATTTCAAATATTAAAAAAAAAATTAAATTTTTTTTTAATTAGTTGTCCTCCTTTGTAAATCAGTTTTTTAACTGAATATGATTTGGCTAGACGTTAAATAACAAATAAATAAAAGTCTGTATTTTATACTGTCCTTTTTTTTTAATGTAATTATTGACAGTCATGTCAAGTGTCTAAAAAATATTGTTGTATATTAGGTGACTGAAGTTAAATCACTATTTTGATTCACAGGTGTCTAATTATTTAGTGTGTAAAGATGTTACAATTGAGAAATTGACAAAAAGTGATGGCAATTGGTATGTTTTGCTAACATTTGGAATAAATTTTGCGATCTTTTGCGGTAAATTGATGGGGTTGATTTTTCTATTGATGCTTTATTGACAAGCATAATTTCAATTGGTTAAAATGATATCAATTGGCATTATTATAAGTAAATTAAAATATTCTTGATTCCCAATTGATATAGTTTTTGTAAATTTGGGCACATTCAAATGATCTTTAATTGATTGTAAAACAAAGTCAATAGACTTCAATGCAATCAATTGACAACATTTAAAAAATCATTTCATTTTAATTGATATCAATTCATTTCATGATATCAATTCATTTAAATTGACCAGCAAGTAATATCAATTAAAAAACATTTCAAATCCAAATGATTTTTTTGCTAGGGTCGTGTAGCACGTACCGGTGCTCGCTAAACAACGCGACGGGACTTTAGCTTTTTTCCTAGTCTACTAATATGTTTGTCCCAAGAAAAGCACTGATCAACTTTGATTCCCAATACACGTGACTGTACACCGACTCAATCACTTGATCACAGTTGCAATTTATGTCACGTGAGTTTTGATTAATGTTTATTATGTAAAAACTGTACCGATTTGGGGATAAGGACTTTAACAGCAACATTTGTGTTCACGATTTAAAGGAGAAGAAATGTGAACTATTTTAGTTTTTTTTAGCATTAACAATAAAACCGTCATCATGACTCCATCTCAGTAAATTATTAAAATCCTCTTGCAAATACTTTCAGCAATTGAAATCTTTTCCCATGAATCGCAACCATGCTGAGTCATCGGCAAAAAAAATATGCAAAACACTTCTTTAAGAATCGCGTCATCGCATTAACCCTATACCAAGTATAAAATGGCCTTAGGATTGACCCTTGTGGCACCTCTGATTTTATTATTTTAGCGGTACTGAACACTTCACCTATTTTCACAACTATTTTTCTATTTTCTAGATAGTTCTGAAACCATCGCAAAATCGGACCCCTCACACCGACATTTTCCAATGCCAATAATAATTTCTTGTGGTTGGCGTGTCAAACGCTTTCGTGAAATCAATAAACATGCAAACCACATGCCAATTATCACTTAATTTTGAATTTACCAGATTGGAATATTTTAATAAGAGGTCAGATGTACTTTTTCCCTTCTGAAAACCAAATTGTTTTTTGTTAATAATATTAAATTTCGTAAAGTAATCACTTATACAGTCAGACACATATTTTTCCATAATCTTATTGATCACAGACAACAAGGCAATTGGACGATAATTGGAATAATCATAATGGCTTCCGTTTTTATAGACAGGCCTTACAATTGATATATTGAGCATATCTGGCACCACACCCTCTTTAATTGATAAATTTATTAACAAAGCAATTACTGGACTGATTCTGATTCTTAATATTTTACAAATCTTTAACCCTTATTCCATCAAAACCGGCACTTTTTTTCCGGATTCATTGCTACGATGATTTCTTGCACTGTTGCCGCATCAATAGGAAGAATGTATACCGATTGCTTCTGCTGGTTAATTAAACTTTTTTCTCTCCTGTATCATCTTTAACACAAGTCACATCACAATATGAATGATTTGCTCAACCTCTTCCACAAAAACATTTGCAAATTTGTTTTCGAATTTTATTTTATTTTTATTTTTTTAACTGAAATACATATCTCTTATACATTTTTTTATCAAACAAGTTCGGCCATCCACAAGCTGCACAGGACAGCTTAACTGTGGAATAGTTTACATTTAAAAAAATCATACATGTGAAATAATGATTTTTAAATAATTCGATGATTCAAAATTCAAGATAGCAATACAATAATTAGTGAAGTAACAGTAAGTAACAGTAAGCAGTGAATGACTCAGCGTGTAAAAAGAAAAGAAACAAATATATAACACTAAAATAAAAGATTAAAATAGTAGATAAAAACAAGTAATTAATGTACAAATTATTAAATACTTATACTAGCCAAAAAACCTTTTTGTGAAGCAACTGTTTGCAGATAATACATTAAATAACAGTGAATAGAACAGATATAGGACAGTGAAATATTAGAGTGCTTATTCATTTACATTAAATTATGAAACACTTATGTAACAAATACACAAGAAACAAATACACGACAACCCTAACTTCACACATTTCGTAATAAAAATGCCTTAAGTTCTCTTTTGATTTCATAAATAGTCTCTAAATCTCTGATGTTCTTTAGAATACTATTAAAATAGAAAGGTATAGTGTAGCTGAGTGTCCTTTTACCATACTTATTTGAAAACCCGTGGCAACCGGTATACTTCCGAAGAATTGGAGCGAGTAGAAGTAGTGTGATTATGAAATTTTTGTGAGTATTAACGAAAAAATGTTTAAAACTAATAAATATGTGAACAATTTGTGTGAAAGGTAAAACGTTTTGTAGTCTTTCACATTCTAAAGTGCTTAAATTATTTTCAAAAGTAATCATCTTCTTATTTTTTTTTGAATAGAGATTATGCTATTTAGCTGTGAAAACGAAGCATTTCCCCAAATTAACAGACCGTAAGAAATAACCGACTCTGCAAGGGCTATATAAACCATCTTTACATTTAAATGGTAAAAATACTTTTAACTGCATACAATTGGTAAGCGCATGACCTTAAGCGTTTACATATTTTCTCAGCTTGTACATTCCAACTAAAGTTTCTATCAATCTCCAAGCACAAATACGGATGGCTGTAAACAGTTGCAATTGTGTATCACAGGAACAATCCAGAACAATTTTACCGCGTTCAGATGTAAGCATTCAAAATTGTGGGCAATAACATTAATATTTTAGTATTTCTACCCGCGTTTAACGGCATGGAATGTGCACAATCTTTGTTTTTTCAATATTTACGATTAGCCTTACGTCATGGTCATGGTCATATAATAAATAAAGATAATAATAATAATAATAATAATAATAATCAATAATAAAAAAATAATAATAATAATAATAATCAATAATATTAAAATCCAAACTCATTTCCATGTCGGGTTGAGTGGTGTTCTTCACACCGATATTATCTAGGACACGAAACAGTTTTAAGTCGAGATTGCCAGGCTCAGCGTTTCTTCATCATCATCATCACATCATCATCATCATCATCACACATCATCTTTCGTCATCTTCATCCTGCATCATCTGCTTCTCCACCACTTTTCTCCACTCCTTCCTGTCCTCCCCCAGCTTCAATTCCGTCACCTGGTTCCACGATTCACCTCTCTCTTCAACGTCTCCTTCGATCAATCTTCCCCATCTTTCTCTCGGTCTTCCTACTTTTCTTTTACCTTCCTCTCCTGCTTCGAAGTCTCGTCTTGGGATCCTATCCATATCCATCCTCTTCATATGACCAAACCATCTTAACGTTCCCTTCCTATTTTAAAACCTCAACTTCTCCAGACCAAATTTCCCTTTTATAACGCCCGCTTCTAATCCTGTCCAGTTTTGTAACTCCCTTTATACTTCTCAAAAACTTCATCTCTGCTGCTTCCAACTGACTCTCTTCCTTTGATCCATTTTCCAAGTTACGCACCGTAAGTAAGTATAGGTTAAAGTATGCTTTATAGAAAAGAACCCTTGCATCTCTGTGGAAACAGCTCGTTCCAAAGCAGCTTTCGCACCAGTTGATAAAATCCTTCGGCTTTTTGTACCCTAGCTTTTTACTTCTCTATTTACTTTAGCATCTTTTGTCAAGATACTTCCTAGGTACTTAAATTCTTCCTTTTCTTCTAATAATTTTCCACGAAGTCTAACTTTTCTTGATTCTTAGGCATCCCTTTTTATATCCTTTTTCATAACTAAACATTCACTTTTATTCTGACTAATACTTAACCCAAACTCTGTTGCAACTACATTCCATCTATCCACCTTTTCTTGCACCTCTTCAACACTCTCACCCCAAATTAAGACATCATCGGCAAAAACTAAGGTTCTAGTGTCTCTTCCGTCTATATTCGGTTCCACTCTTCGTAGTATTTGATCCATTACGACAGTAAATAGAGTCGGTGATAAAACACTAACCTTGCCTCAGTCCCTCATTTATTTCAACCAATCTGATCTACCCTCATTTGTCTGAACACAACTTGCACTCCCTACGTATGTACTTTTTATCCTCTCTATAAAACCTCGTCCAACTCCCTTTTGCTCCAGACATTCCCATACTTTTCCTCGAGGCAGGCGATCGTATGCCTTTTCAAGATCAAAAAAGACAATATGCATTCCTTTTCCCATTTTCCCATCTCTTTTCCATGATTGGCGGTAGAAAATATTGGATCGATAGTGGATCGCCCACTTCTAAATCCATATGTTCCCTCTCTTAGACTTGGTTCGACAACCTCCTTAAATCTATGTTCTATTACCTTTTCAAAAACTTTAGCACACTGACACATAAGGGTACTCCTCTATAGTTTTAAACACTTCTTCCTATCACCTTTTTTAAACAGGGTACAATAATTCCTTTCTTCCAATCTTCTGGTACTGTTCTTTTGTTTCCCCAGGCTGCACTAATTACTCGGAATAACCATAACTTTCCTTCAGCGCCGGCTGATTTAATCATTTCCACGTAATTCCATCCACTCCTTGAGCTCTACCATTCTTCATTGCTCCCAGCGCACGTCCCACCTCTTGTTCAGTTACCTCTATCTCCTCATCTTCTTCACTCTTTTCTATTTCTATTTCTTCCGAATTTGGGTTATTGGTGTTACATTCATAGGTCTTGGAAATACTCTCTCCACATGTCTTGTATTTCCTGTGGATTATTAGTGACTTCTCCATTATTATTTACCATAACTTTTGATCCTCTGTTTGCTGTCTTTTTGACTTTACCAATCCATAAATCATTTCCTTGTTCCCCTGAAAATCAGTTTCTAGCTTACTAGCAAATTCTTTTATTTTCTATCTTTTTCCTCTATCACCAAATTTTTTTCACAGCTGCCTTGCACTACGTACTCATATTCATGTTCTTCAGACTTGTCATCTTCTTTCTTCTTCCATGCACGCTTCTTCTCCCTTACTGCAGTCTGTACCCTGTCATTCCACCATCGAGTTTCTTTCTCCTTCCTTCTCCCCTGGCTCTTCCACACAACTCCTCTGCAACTTGACACAAACACCTTCTTAAACTCTTGCCATTCTTCTTC
The DNA here is from genome assembly GCA_024449915.1 of Sweltsa coloradensis. Lineage (NCBI taxonomy): Eukaryota > Metazoa > Arthropoda > Insecta > Plecoptera > Chloroperlidae > Sweltsa > Sweltsa coloradensis. Next base: position 26,121 of record JAMZAV010003952.1, on the reverse strand, counting down.
TACATCTTTCAATTCTTTGGGCCCGGGCATCTGATTACTTATTCTTGTCATAACTCCTTTCTTAATTCTGGACATTGAAGTTTCCAAACTTTAAGCCGATTGTGTCTTTTCTTCGACAACATTTTTTTCTCTTGGACCAAAAATCTAAATTTTCCTATCAATAATCTATGATCGCCGTCCAATGATACTGATGGCACCACCCGCACATCTTCAAGGGATTTCCTTACTTCCCTTCCTATGCAGATATAATCAAATTTTTGACTCTGACATGCCATCACCCTATCCATATCGAGTTATTTGTTGACTTTTTCGGTTTTTGGAACCAAGCGGGTTTTCCTATTTTAGAGCTTCCGACCCACATTTCCAATACTTCTCTCCATCTCTGTTCCCAATCCCAGTCCGTGTTTGCCCATAAATTCTTCAAATCCAGTTGTATCTTCTCCTATTCTGGCATTAAAATCACCCATTACAATTTTTGTATTGGATGAAATAATTGCTTCCCCGTTGTGCAACAACTCATCTTTCTCAGCAAATGATCTTCCTGTCTGAGGTGCTACACCTGTATGACTTCAAATTTTCATACTGTCACTACACCGAATGTAGACTTGTATAATTCTTTCACTGTGGTTTGTGATATTAACGATATTGTCTTTTAATTCTGGGCTTACAACGAATGCAACACCGTTTCTACCCTCTGTTCCTCCTGACCACAACAATTTGTATCCGTCTCTTAGATTCTTATTTCCACAACCTATAATAATAATAATAATAATAATAATTTGAGTAATAATAAGTAATAATAAGTAATAATAAGCATAGCAACCATCTAGTCTGCCTTCAAGTGAAAAAATGTGCTCTGTATACATTGCAGATTTGCGAGTGAAATAAGCGTTGTTTTCTACCCAAATGTAAGTATCCAGTTTTTAATATTAATGTCAGTGTATAAACTGAAGTATTAGATTTTGTTTTTCATGTACCATGTGAAAAGATATAAACAGTTTTACAAAATGGATTTTGTAAAATTGGTCAAAAAACATCATATGAAAACAAAAGCAGAGACAATAGTTAAATCAAGGTATACTGAATTATGACAAAGAGCTTAGTCAACTAATTGGAATGGAGAGACGATCTGAAGAAGCTTTGCATTCTACGGTCACGGCCACTCAGAATACCGGCGCTCCAGTAGTCTCTACCAGAAACAAACGAACGGAGACGCAAAAAAGAACAAAATGGTCACATGATATGAACGAAAATGTTATGCGCTCCTTCTTTAGGGTGAACGAATGTAAAGACGAGCCTTTACCTGGATGGAGACAGCGATTATACAGGGAGCATACTACACAATTTCCAGAGCTAGAAATAACAGAACAAAATGTTGTAGATAGACTTCATATAATTTTTAAAAAGCAATATCTCAGGCAAGATGTAATCGACCAAATAAGACGAGAAGTCGGGTATGAAATATACAGACGAGAGAATCTTGAATCTTGACGACGTTAGCACGACCCCTGCACAGTTGCATGAGGTTCAGGCCATAGGAAGATAGGAAGAGACGGTGAGAACATAAATAATGATGGAACCGACGCGAGAACATATAAGAATAGCATTTATGAACAACATTAGCAAATTTGAACACATTCCTTTCAAAGAGAGACCGAACTTACCAAAGATTATTACAAATAAAAATATATGCATTTACATTAACTGTCTGAATAACATATTGGAAGAATATTTAAGTAATTTAGATCCAACCGATTTCATGAAAATTCATCTGGCTGTATTTTGTGGAGCAGTCACTGTAGCAGAGAAGTTCAACTATCACCTTATCCAACCAAAAAATTCAGAAAACAATAGGACTAAACCAAAAAGGGAGGAAAAATGGAAAAGAAGGTTAGAACATAGAATCAACGTACTAAGAGGGGATATTGGACATTTAACAGCATATCTAGTAAATAACACATCGGTGTCCCTGAGGAACAAGTTAACCAGTGTTTTTGAGAAAGCCGGAACATATCCATGTGAAGAAGATTTCAGATTAAAATGTGAAGACTATTTGGACACCATGAAACAAAGATTGAAAGCTCTAGCGGCACGCTTAAAAAGATATGTGCAGTGTAGCAGGAGACACGAAGAAAACAAATTGTTTAAGAGTAATGAGAAGCTGTTTTATCGGAAACTAGGAAACACAGTTATGGTTGACAACGACAATATTCCTCCTCCTACTAAAGAAGCTTGGAGGAATTTGGAGCAACATTTGGTCCAAAACCAAAAGACTTTAACCGCGAGGCCGAATGGCTTCCTCATATAGAACAAAGAACAGATGAAATTGAGGAAATGCCGGATATAGTAGTAAATATAGACGACATTACATATGCAATAAAAAAAACTCATAATTGGAAAGCTCCTGGAGTAGATGGAATACAGAACTTTTGGTGGAAGAGACTAACGCCAGTGCATTGTAAACTAAAGGATTTCTTTAACCCAAGTACTTCACGACCCATCACTTGTTCAGGATTCTTACTCAAGGTATAACCAATATGATATTCAAGACAGGAGACAGATCGGACCCCAAAAATTATAGACCCATCACTTGCTTGCCAACCATTTATAAAATTCTAACATCAATCTTTACCTTGAAATTAACAGAACATTTATCAGAACATGAAATTTTAGCGTGGGAACAGAAGGATGCACACAAAATGCATATGGATGTAAAGAGCACTTATAATTGATAGTATGTGTTACAAAACATGCAAATGACAAAAAGAGGGAATCTATCAGTAGCTTACATAGACTACAAAAAAGCATTTGATTCGGTTCCGCACGATTGGTTAATCAAAGTTCTTGATTTGTATAAGGTAAATCCACAGTTGATAACGGTGCTTAAGCATCTCATGAATTCATGGAGAATTAATATAATACTAAAAACCAATACAGATTCTGTTAATATTGAAAATATGGCAATAAAGAGAGGGATCTTCCAGGGGGACACCCTTAGCCCTCTATGGTTTTGTCTCGCATTAAACCCAGTATCAGAGCTACTTAATCAAACAAATGCTGGATATCGCCTTACCTGTAAAGAAATAATGACAAGGATAACACATCTGCTGTATATGGATGATTTTAAAATGTATGGAAAATCAAAAGAAGAGCTCAAAATTTTAATTGACATTGTAAAATTATTCAGTGAAGACATTCATATGGAATTTGGATTAGATAAATGTGCTTCAATGCATATGAAAAGTGGAAAATTGCAAGAAACTGACAATTACCAAATTGGTGTCGGTCAAGAAATTCCAAACATAAACAATAGCGAAGAAAGATACAAATACCTAGGAATGAGGCAAAACATTATTCTTAACCACAAGGAATTAAAAATGTATTTAAACCAACGTATGAACATAGAGTTAAAACTATCTTAAAATCAAATGTTAAAGGAAGCTATAAAATCAAGGCATTAAATGCATGGGCTTTACCAATCTTGACCTTTTCATTTGGTATTGTGAAGTGGTCAGATGTGGACTTGATGGACCTAGATCGTTTAACAAGACAAATGACCTTCTTCAGAACTCACCACCCAAAAGCATCTTCTGAAAGGTTATATATCCCACGGGGAAAGGGTGGAAGAGGATTGGTAAATATTCGGTCATTGTGCTATTCGCAAGTTCATAAACTCAGATCCTACTTTCTTAATTTCTACTACATTCCATTATCACCAGAACTTAAACTCCGAGATAAAACTATAACTCCCCTCAGGCTAAATGACGATTCTTTCCATCCAGAAATATACATAGAAGATTTAAATATGAAGATGAATGTCTGGAATACTAAATCACTTCATGGGAGATACCCAAAAAGCATCCAGCAGCCAAATATTGACATGGTTAAATCAATAAGATGGATTCACAAAGGAGATTTGTTTGCTGAAACCGAAGGATTTATGTTCGCCATCCAAGATCAGGTTATAAATACCAACAACTATAAAAAATTCATCATCAAATCCAATGACAATGATATGTGTAGAAAATGCAAAAAGTTTACGGAGACACTAGACCATGTTATAGCTGGTGTCCTTCAATTGCCAACACGTGGTATCTCAGTAGGCATAATCAGGTAGCAAAGATAGTTTATCAACATCTAGGAATGAACGCACATCTACTTGTCAATCCACCTCCTTATTACAAGTATTCTCCTGCACCTGTGATCGAAAATGCAGAATTTTAATGTTTGGGATAAACAGGTTATAACAGACAAAACCATAGACCACAACAAACCGGACATCATTTTATGCGATAAATCTAACAGAATTACATATCTAATTGACATTGCGATCCCCATGAGTAAAAATATTGAGAACACCGAGAACACTAAGGTGGAAAAATATCAAATTTAAGTCAGAAATAACAAGAATTTGGAAAATGAAAACTGTTACTGTCTGCCTATCGTGATCTCAGCCACTGGAGTCATACCATCTTCCCTCTCTGCCAGCCTACAATGCCTGGGTCTGTCTCCAAATCTCTACATCAGCATGCAGAAAGCAGTCATCCTTCAAACGTGCCACATAGTCAGAAGATTTTTGCAGTAATCACTCTCTCTCTCTCTCTCTCTCCTCTCCCCCCCTCCCCCTCCTTCCCTCTCTCTCTCTCTCTCTCTCTCCTAAAAGATTTTGCCATACAATTGCTTGTTTTATAGATAGAAACTTTTATTGATTTTGTTATCACACTCATCTTTATTATTATTTTGTTAATTTGATTAATTTGTCTACAATAATATGTGTACTATACTTATGTTTTCACGCTGTTATAATGTAAACTTTTGTTGGGCTTGGGCCTTACCCCGCCTTGTGTATACCAGGACGCAAATGTACCTGAGATTGTTTGAACAATAAAGAACCACTATAATAATAATAATAATAATAATAATAATAATAATAATAATAATAATAATAATAATAATAATAATAATAATAATAATAATAATAGTAATGTGATAAGATACTGCCAAAATATATTTGAAAGATTCAAGGTTCACGCAAAGCATGAAACACTTAACGAATTCATTCACGAATATTTGGATACACTTAAACAAAAAGTAAGTGCTCTAGCTAAGAGATTAAAAAGTTATAAAAAATGTAGTATTAGAAAAGAACAAAACCGAATGTTTAAAGAAAAGGAAAAACAGTTATACCAACAACTATCTAGTACCGAAGAAATAATAGGAAATGGAAGACCAACTAAGACAGAGATAGAAGAGTTTTGGGCAGGAATATGGGGTAACCCAGTAGCACACAACCAGGATGCACAATGGATTCAAGATGAAATAGCTAGGATGAGCGATATTAATGAGATGAGATTCGAAGGTATAACTATTGATGAATTAAAGTCGACAATCAGTGCAACACATAGCTGGAAAGCACCAGGTAATGATAATATTCAAAATTTTTGGTATAAGAAATTCAATACTACTCACAATCAAATTAGAAAATGTCTCAACGAGTTTATAAATGGAGTTAAAGAAATACCCGAAATCTTTACTGAAGGAGTAACCTTTCTCAAATCGAAAGATAATGACACGAAGAACCCAAGTAAATATCGGCCAATTACATGTCTACCAACTATATATAAAATATTGACTTCATGCATAACAAATAAAGTATATAAGCATTGCGAAGAACACAATATCATGGCCGAGGAACAAAAAGGATGCTGTAAGAACTCACAGGGATGTAAAGAACAACTTATTATCGACTCTACTGTAATGAATCAGGCACACAATAAGAAAAGGAATATTCACGTAAACTACATTGACTACAAGAAAGCCTTTGACTCAACACCACACACATGGCTTATTCAGATTTTACAAATATATAAAATCAACCCAGTAATTGTAAACTTTTTGAAGACAGTAATGGAGACATGGAGAACAACACTAAAACTAAATATGAAAAACCAGCAGATAACTACAGATCCAATACAAATTAAACGTGGCATTTTCCAAGGTGACTCAATAAGTGCATTATGGTTTTGTCTGTCATTAAACCCACTGTCACATATGCTTAACGAATCGACATACGGATTTAAAATTAAGGACAATAATATGGTATGTCACACAATTTCCCACCTATTCTACGTGGATGACCTAAAGTTGTATGCATCAAATTTTGCTCAACTAAACAGTCTAGTCAATACAACATTAGAATTTAGTCAAGATATCTGCATGGAGTTTGGAGTAGACAAATGTAAGACGCTACATATCGAAAAGGGTAAGGTTACACAAGCAGAAGAGTTCCAGCTAGATGATGTAAATAGGATTGGAATAATGGACGATAACGATGTATACAAATATTTAGGATTCTCACAAGCTGCCAGAATTGAACATAAAGTTATGAAAGCAAAATTGATAGATACATACAAGAAACGACTAAAGTCTATCCTCAAGACGCAACTAAACGGTAAAAACAAGATCACAGCAATAAATACATATGCTGTACCAGTACTGACATATTCATTCGGAATCATTAAATGGACGCAGACAGACATCCACGCGTTGGAATATTAACTCGTACTACACTTACCAAACACAGAATACATCATCCTAAATCAGCAATAGAGAGATTGACACTTCCAAGAGAAAAAGGAGAACGGGGCCTAATTGATCTGAACAACTTATATTATAAACAAATAGACATTTAAAGAAAATACTTTTTTACAAAGAGCAACCAATCCACACTTCATAGGGCTGTGGTGCTAGCTGACAAATCATTAACTCCACTCAATCTAGCAAACGAAAATGTCAATCTACAAGGGAAACTCATAACTGACGCTTCAAAAGAGTTACGTCTCTCAGAAAAGACCCTACACAAGAGACATTATGATGAACTACACAAAGGTCACGTAGATATTAAAGCGTCAAATAGGTGGTTAAACAACGGGGAACTATTTGGAGAAACAGAAGGTTTTATGATGGCTATTCAAGACAGAGTGATTGCGACGAACAATTATAAAAAATACATAATACAAGGTGCGACAGTAAACGATCAATGTACAAAATGTAGTGCAAGGGGTGAAACAATCGAACACATCATATCCGGGTGCAAGTCACTATGTCAAACAGATTACCTCTACAGACATAACCAAGTAGCTAACATTCTTTATGTCAAACTGGTTATCTCTTCCGACCTTCCTTGGTAGCTAACATTATTCATCAAAAACTAGCAATCAAGTACAAACCTCATTGACACACACACACCTTACTACAAATACAAACCAGAGAAAGTACTAGATAGTAAAGATTACAAATTATATTACGACCGCACAGTTATAACAGACCAAACGATACATCACAACAGACCGGATTTAATAATAATTGACAAGAAGAAACAAGAAACTACCCTTATCGACGTTGCTATCCCAATGTGCCATAACGTCGAGACCACGTGAAGAAAAAATTGACAAGTATAGTGAACTTGCAATTGAGATCAAGAAGATGTGGAAACAGAAAAAGGTAAATACAATCCCATTCATTATATCAGCCAACGGCATCATACCGAAGAAGCTACATGAAAGCATTAAACAACTAGATCTTCAACCCAATGTATACATCGAGACTCAAAAGGCAGTAATACTCAACACGTGTAGAAGAGTTCGTAAATTTCTAAACTAAGAATAATACTTCGAGATTTCGAGACAGCTTCCATCCTGACATGGTTTTCGTGGTTTCCCATAGTCCGAAGAGCAAATGCTAGGATGGCGACGAGAAATCGGCCACGACCGTACACAGCAGAAAGAAAACATCATCTACAAACAATATTACAATTTATAAATGACTTATTTTAGTTAGAGTTAAGACAAAAGTAATAATATATGTAATAGGTACACATGGAAGTACTTGACGTAAGTCCGTACAACATGTTAGCTCCGGTTTTAACCGAGTTTGTATGAAATACTGTATAACGGCTTGGTTGTGTGTGTAGCAGCACACTCCACCAAACCATTATAACATTACACTAATTTAAACACTGCTATGTTTGTCTTGGTTCCCCGCCGTTCCCCGAGTTGTAAGTGGGCTTTGACGTTCATTTGGGTTTGAATTCTCGCGCGTGTTTTCTGCGGTTGGTGACACTGTCTCTACCCTGGTGACTTTGTATCTGTGTGGTTGGCTTACCTTGCCGTCAGAGCAAGACAGCTGACAGCGACTTGATAAGTAGCTGAGCGAATCTCTCTGTCGGCACTTTTGTCGGTACTCTTTCGGATGGTATGCCCCATTTTTACAACACTATGTAAACATGGCGGTCAGTACTAACCTTTTTCTACTAAAATACTCTACCTACAAAACCTATAACGTTGCTAATTTAAATATGAAACACTTTCAAAGGAAAAGTACTTTCGTTTGAAATAGCGACGTTAAAGGTTGAATTGTTTTAATGGAAAAAAAAAACAGTGTTGAAAAGTTGAGGCATACCATCCGAAAGAGTACCCTTTTGTCTGCATTCCTGTCATGGTTTGGCGTTTTCTGCGAGACGACTACGTTTTACTACTGATGTAGTTGTAATATCTTCCCATACTGTTGGTGAGTTATCGTTTGTTTCTCTGATTTCTTTTTGCTTGGTGAAACTTGGTCTAGTGCCTTGGCTAGCCTAGTGGTTTGTTTAAGATCCAATCTTAGCACGTTGTTGATTTTGCATATTTAACAGGGATTAGGCATGGGACTGGGACCTTCAGGCCTCAATCAATAGGCACGGGACAGCACCAACGTGAAACGACGTGAAGGCTATGCAGGACTTTTCCTTGGTCGCCTCTTGAACCCTAGGCCCTAATGTGTGGAAGGGGGCGTTGTCATTCCGCCATCTTGTGGACCTAGGATCCCAGCGGGGCCCTAGGCGTCAACTTTTGCTTGGAGCTGAAGATTAGGCCTAGGCCTACTCAGGTTTTCAATACATAATCTACTTCTTCCCGTGTTATGCTGTGATTTATTCTTCAGACATTGACCATCTAGGCTCCTGATTAGAATATTGAAATTACCCAACCTCTAGAGGCATGGTCAACCTCAACACCTTCATAAAGGTTGGATGAACACGTTTGTTCCGATAAATGTCAGGCTAGCTAATTTGACAGCAGTCTTTTTGTAATTAAATGTTGGTGGCTATAAGTGCCATGTGTACTTGCCCCTAGCCATCCTTGTCAAGGACAAGGCCTAGTTATATTCAGGCTATAGGCCTAGTGTTTTCAAAGTGTCATCTAGCCCATATGGCAGATATTTATTATAGTAAGGTGTTCATTGCCAGGAATGTAAGGTGATAGATATTTGTTCTAATGTGAAACACTGGTATGTAGCCAGGAGGTTATCAAGTAACGTTAGATATTAATTCAGTTAATACGAGGGTCTACCTCAACGCTATTTTGTGTAAATCTCACTTATGCTATATTTCTTTCCGTGGCGGAACTAACTTGTGTGTTCAAGGTGAACCTATTGTGCCGAGGTGGCATATAAGAACATTTTTTTGTAGGTGTTTCTATTCTAAAGTATGTTAGGTATTAATTCAGTTTAATACGATGGGTCTACCTCAAGCTTCTTTTGGAATGAGCCTACTATGTTAATATTTGTGCTGATGTGTGAACTATTTTATCTTGCTCATGAACACCGGTATCATTGTAATCAGGCTATTGCTGATTCACTAACTGCCAAGTTGTGATTTGGTAACCTTCAACCTTTGTAACTTATAAGCATAACCTGTAACTTGTGACCTGACTTTAAGTATAGTATAAGCTTTTCTTTGTCTGATATTTTATAGATTTCCCTTGTGCTCTAGTATGTAATCCCATGTGGCCAACCACGCTACTCGGCCGGGATTCGTACTGCTGTATTTTTCTATCCTACTTGGGAATTGTTACATTATAACTTTTGTTTCTTTTATATCCTTGTTTCTATCTTTAAAATAAACCAAGGTCATATTTTCTCTATACTTTCTTTTTCATTCGAGGTTTGTCCGACTCCTTCGTTCTTCCTGTTGGCTTGCTTGTGTTATACATTTTCAGCGAAGAACGTGGCGCCCAATTTTTTCCGTCTGGTCACACTGTTATTTAGTTATTAAGTTGTGCGAACCACTACGAGACTCGAAGCCGCCCACGCCCCTTCTCCAACTGAGCTGAGTGGCACGTCACAACATCCAATAAATAATAATAATAATAAAAATATAAATAATAATAATAATAATAATAATAATAATAATAATATAATATAATAATCATATAATAATAATAATAATAATAATAATAATAATAATAATAATAATAATAATAATAATAATAAATAATAATAATTGTTCGCGCCGATTATATTTTGGTATTTTCGTCGCTTTGTTTAGTGCTTATTTTCATTGTATTTGTATTTTCATCTTTTCATTTGGTTTTTACTCGAGTGCTTTTGCCCGGTTTTGTCACGTGATCTGGTTTGGCCAATCACGTTCGTTTTCTGTTTATCTTCCGTTTGTACTCGCATATCATTCATCTCTAGGTTAGTACACGACAAACTGTCGTCTCTGAAAGGTCGCTCGCTCTCTGTTATCACTCTCGCCCGTATATGGGCATAACCAGTTCAGTTCTCTCGTACTCTCAGCACTACTTTCTGAGTGCAGTCTTTGCCACTGCTGCAATATTAAGTTCTCTGAACAATTCTTCCGTTTCTTTTCTCTACTCTTACAACTGGCCAGCTCTTTTTACCCTTTCCTATCCCCCTCGACGTCTGACACACTGACGTCGCGACGCACGCGACGCAAGAAAGTTCGCCAACATCCGAACCTCGTGACGTCGGGGGCAACCAGTCCATGCAGGAAGTATTCTGCACAATCATGTAAGTTCTCTTCTGCATTTTATTTCCTGTGTTCTTCCTTGCTCTCTTATCTCTATTAAAAACTAATTACAGTCCACTTAAAATCTCGGCATAGGCATCTCGGCCTAAACATTTTGGTCCGTCCGAACCGGATGAAAACTTTGCTTCTTTCATTTTGGATTTTCATCATTTCTTTCTCATTGTCTTGTTTAAACATAATCGCTCAAGTTGCTGTGTATTTTTTGTACATCTCGTGCTTTTGTTCACGTTCTCTGGCGTCACGATATCTCTCGCTGGATATCGTTGGTTCGTCTCAGGCATTCTTCTTGATCGTTTCTGTATGTGTTTCTTCTCTGGCTCTAAAGCACATATTATAGCAGTGATTTTTCTTGTGTTTTTGCTCTCGTCTCGCGTGATTTTATACACGCATCGTTTCGCTCTTACACTGTTTGCAATGACGTGTCAATTTACGTAACTGCTATTTTCTCTCCTTGTGTTCACGTCATTGCTTGGTTTATTATTGTCTCGTGCCTCGTGTGTTTATTTAATAAACCGTGCTCACTGTTTTGAATTGTTCTCTTCCGTGTTTTTTGTCATTTGTTCTCCGTTTGGTACTTGTACCTATCGTTCACCATGGAAGAGTTACAAGCACAACAGAAACGTTTGGTAGCTCGTCGTGAATTTGTCTTTGCAAGCGTTCAGAGAACTCACGACGCGTTCTCCAAGATCAAACCTGTTGATGTCGATTCGTGTAGGCCTCGGTCGACAAGCTCTCTGCGTTGGAGTCTGATTTTCAAGACATCCAAATGTCAATTTCCGATATCAACACGCAGTTAAAAGACACGGCGGAGACCCACCGAAATCGACAAGGTCCAAGACAGTTTTGAGGAACTGTTCTCTATGCAGCAAAAGTTAGGTTCCTCGCGGCTGTCAAGTTGACTCAGCCCGTCAGTGTGACTCAATCTGGGGCTGCCCTCGTCTCTGTAAAATCTCACATCTCTCTGCCAGTCATTGACCTCCCTAAGTTCGCGGGTGACATTTGCAAATGGCCCGAGTTCTACTCCCTGTTCAAGTCCTCTGATCGACGAAAACACATCGTTAGGTAATGTGCAGAAGTTGCATTACCTCAAATCCTCGTTGTCCGAACAAGCTCTAGCTATTATCTCTGAGTTTCAAATCTGTGAAGAAAGCTATCCTCTGGCATTAAATGCTCTTATCTCTCGTTATCCAGAACAAGAGACTTCTAGGCAGCGTCAATGTTCAGAAGATACTAGAATTTGTTCCTCTCAAGACTTCGTCCTATGAAGGACTTCAAAGCTTCCTCAAAGTCCATCGTAATTCGGTTGAAGCTTTGAAAGCACTAGATATTCCGGATTTAGGCGATTTTCTGCTGCTATGTTTATCGTTAGCTAATCTAGATCCCTCTTCTCGGAAAGCTTTCGAAACTAAGCATTGTTCTAACTCAGCTCCTGATTATAAATCGTTAATCGATTTTTTGGAACAACAGTCTCGCACTATGGAGCTTTGTGCTGTCGGCAAAAATTCGACTATGTCACCGAAGAGTTCTCATCCCTCTAAGAAAGTTAATTCTTTCTAGTATCGTCCGCACCTGTTTCGAACTCTAGTACGAGACACATTAGTCATGACTCATCTCGCGCTAATGTGGTCTCCTCTCCTTTTGCGTGCCCTCTCTGCAAGTCAACACACACTTTGTATCAGTGCGATGTTTTTCGAGGTCAAGCTGTCAATGAACGCTATGACACTCTGCAACGATTGAAACGTTGTGTTTAATTGCATGGGGGCGCACATGCGTTCTCATGTGCGTCTAAAAGTTCGTGTTCTGTGTGCCGTAGCAACAAGCACCATTCAATGCTTCACACGGACTCCACCCCCTCCTCTGTTGAGGAAGTGACTCACGCCTCAGGCCCAAGTCAGCAGCCGCCTCAAGCTCTCTCATGTCAAGTCCGAGCTTCGAATCCCACGCATCAAACTGTCCTGTTGGGCACGATTCGCGCGCTCATCAGCGATGCTAATGGGATTTTGCAACCTTTCCGTGCGGTAATAGACTCTGGGTCACAGATCTCAGCCATCACTAACTCGCTAGTGCAAAGGTTAGGTTTGAAGATCCAACCTGCCACTTCACAACTCTCAGGTGTTGGATGCACATCCACTCGTGTCCTCGGGACTGTACGTTGTAGAGTCGCACCCCGTCGCTCTACTCAAACGTATATCGATGTTAATGCACACGTTCTCTCCTCTATTGCCGGCAATCTGCCTACGTCTTCGGTGTCCATTGACGTCCTAGAACATTATCGTGATCTTGATCTTGCAGACGATCGTTTCAATGTGCCTGGCGCTATTGATTTCCTTATCGGCGCAGATCTCTACTCAGACATTCTATGTAAGAATGGTGACTCAGTCCGGGGTAGTGGGCCAGCCGCACTCAATACGGTCTTCGGATGGGTGTTGCTAGGACCAGTCAACACTATCAAACCGTCCTCTGAGCCCTCATGTTCTTTTTTCACGGTCGCCAACCCTCCTTTGGATAGCACGCTCTGTCTTTTCTGCGAGTCTGAAGAAGTGTCTCGACCCACCTCATCAGACCCACTGGAAATGCTCGCTGAAGAGCATTTTCTTCATACTCACTCTCGCGACACCTCTGGTCGCTACTCGGTTTTCTCTCCCCCTTCAAGCCTGATTGTAAAACGCCAGGTTATAACCGCAACGTCGCTCTTCAGAACTTTCATAGTCCAGAGCGTCGACTGAAACGTGATCCTCCGTACCAACTCAAGACTTTAGTCGCCGATCGGGCAGTCGAAATTCTCGTGAGCAACTCTCCCACCAGTTTGACGCACGTACGTTTCTGAAGAGAACCCAGCTGATTGTGCTTCGCGGGGGTTGCTCCCCTTAGAACTGTTAGGGCACCCTTTGTGGCTTAATGGGTCCCCGTTCATGCGTTCTCCCCTTCCACGTGGCCCTCCGTGGTCACCTCGTTCGACCCCACCCACGACGTGCCCGAGCTCAAACCGTCCCCTACTGTCTTGATCAGTCATGACCCCGTCGTTGATCCCTTGCTTGTTAAGCTGCAAAGCTTTTCTACGCTCTTGAATGCGAAACGCGTGTTCGGCCATGTGGTGCGTTTCTCAAGAATTCTTCTCGCCCGTCGCGCACGCCTTCCGTTGCCCACCGGGCCGCTCCTTCCGTCTGAGCTTGATGACGCAATGAATTTGTTTGTGCGGCTCACTCAGAAGCATTACTACGCTGACGAGCTTAAACGTCTTGTCAACCAGACCGCTGTGTCTTCTCGACTCTCCACTCTCAAGCCGTTCATCGACCCCCGCGGGATTCTCAGGGTGGGCGGCAGGTTACACAACTCCTTGCTCCCTGAAGAAGCTTGTCACCCCCTCTTGCTCCCCAAAGAGGCGCATCTTTCCTCACTCTTGTGTGACGAGTTTCATCGCATTTCATTGCACTCTGGTCCTCGTACCGTTCAAGCCCTCATCCAGCAACACTACTGGATTATGTCTCTACGAGGTCTACTCCGACAACGTATTCGGCGTTGCTTAACTTGCTACAAGTTTCGCGCCAAACCTGTTCAGCCTATCATGGCTGATCTCCCCGATTCTCGCGCTCAGCCCTCCCGCGCTTTTCTCAACGTCGGCACTGATTATGCAGGACCTTTTTCTGTGAAGACGAGTACTCGCCGAAACGCCCCCATCACCAAAGGATACCTATGTCTTTTCATTTGCATGGCTACTAAGGCTGTCCATTTGGAGTTGGTCTCCGATCTATCCACGGAAGCGTTCCTGGCTTTTTAGATCGCTTTCTTGCTCGTCGTGGCCTTCCGGCTCACATATATTCCGACTGTGGTCGTACTACGTCGGTGCTGCCCGTACTCTCCGCGAGATTCATGCCTTTCTCGCTCTGTCCGAGACATCTATTTCTGATGCGCTCGCCCACCGTGCCGTTCAGTGGCATTTTAACCCTCCCTACGCCCCCAATTTCGGTGGCCTCTGGGAAGCCGGGGTTAAATCCGCAAAGCTATTGCTCTGTCGCCTGATCAAGGACACCCCTCACACCTTTGAAGAGTTTGCCACCCTCTTCGCGCATATTGAAGCCGTGCTAAACAGTCGCCCCCCTGTGTGCCACTTCATTTGACCCCGCCGAGGCCCCGACTATCTTAGCCCCGCCCACCTGCTAATTGGCACCACTCTCTTAGCGCCTCCAGAACCACGCTTTTGGCCACCGATGCGTCACCCCTCTCTCGCTGGCATCGTGTCCGTCAATTGCACCAAACGTTCTGGACTCGATGGTCTACTGAGTATTTGCATACTCATATGCAAAGAGGAAAGTGGATTCGCGCGTGTCCTAATCTCAAGCTTGGCGACGTGGTTTTTGTTTTGGAACCCTCCTGTACTCCTCTATCGTGGCCCATCGGCCGAGTAGTACAACTGTGCCCCAGCAAGGACGGCACAGTTAGAGTGGTTTCTGTCCGTACTACTAAGGAGTGTTTACCCGTCGGTAAACAAATTGGTTACCCTCCCACCCCTTAGTTTTTTCGTGTCGGAATTGTTTTTATAATTTGTAGTTTATAGTTGTTCTCTCTTGTGTCTACTTAAAATGTATTCATTTTAGGTGGGCGGTTATGTTCGCGCCGATTATATTTTGGTATTTTCGTCGCTTTGTTTAGTGCTTATTTTCATTGTATTTGTATTTTCATCTTTTCATTTGGTTTTTACTCGAGTGCTTTTGCCCGGTTTTGTCACGTGATCTGGTTTGGCCAATCACGTTCGTTTTCTGTTTATCTTCCGTTTGTACTCGCATATCATTCATCTCTAGGTTAGTACACGACAAACTGTCGTCTCTGAAAGGTCGCTCGCTCTCTGTTATCACTCTCGCCCGTATATGGGCATAACCAGTTCAGTTCTCTCGTACTCTCAGCACTACTTTCTGAGTGCAGTCTTTGCCACTGCTGCAATATTAAGTTCTCTGAACAATTCTTCCGTTTCTTTTCTCTACTCTTACAACTGGCCAGCTCTTTTTACCCTTTCCTATCCCCCTCGACGTCTGACACACTGACGTCGCGACGCACGCGACGCAAGAAAGTTCGCCAACATCCGAACCTCGTGACGTCGGGGGCAACCAGTCCATGCAGGAAGTATTCTGCACAATCATGTAAGTTCTCTTCTGCATTTTATTTCCTGTGTTCTTCCTTGCTCTCTTATCTCTATTAAAAACTAATTACAGTCCACTTAAATCTCGGCATAGGCCATCTCGGCCTAAACAATAATAATAATAATAGTAGAAATGGAAGAAAAAGAAAGAAAGAAAGAAATGGAGTAGAAATGGAACCGACACAGAACATATAAGAATAGCATTTATGAACAACATAAGCAAATTGAACACATTCCTTTCAAAGAGAGACGAACTTACCAAAGATTTTTACAATAAAATATATGTATTTACATTAACAGTCTGAATAACATATTGGAAGAATATTTAAGTAATTTAGATCCAACTGATTTTATGAAAATTCATCTTGCTGTATTTTGTGGGGCAGTCTCTGTAGCAGAGAAGTTCAACTTTCACCTTATCCAACCAAGAAATTCAGAAAACAATAGGACTAAACCAAAAGGGAGGAAAAATGGAAAAGAAGATTAGAACATAGAATCAACGTACTAAGAGGGGATATTGGACATTTAACAGCATATCTAGTAAATAACACATCGGTTTCCCTGAGGAACAAGTTAACCAGTGTTTTTGAGAAAGCTGGAACATATCCGTGTGAAGAAGATTTCAGATTAAAATGTGAAGACTATTTGGACACCATGAAACAAAGATTGAAAGCTCTAGCGGGACGTTTTAAAAAGATATGTGCAGTGTAGCAGGAGACACGAAGAAAACAAATTGTTTAAGAATAATGAGAAACTGTTTTATCGGAACTAGGAAACACAGTTATGGTTGACAACGACAATATTTCCTCCTCCTACTAAAGAAGCCTTGGAGGAATTTTGGAGTAACATTTGGTCAGAACCAAAAGATTTTAACCGCGAGGCCGAATGGCTTCCTCACATATACCAAAGAACAGATGAAATTGAGGAAATGCCGGATATAGTAGTAAATATAGATGGCATCACATATGCAATAAAAAAAAAACTCATAATTGGAAAGCTCCTGGAGTAGACGGAATACAGAACTTTTGGTGGAAAAGAAACGCCAGTGCATTGTAAACTAAAGGATTTCTTTAACCAAGTATTTCACGACCCATCACTTGTTCCAGGATTCTTTACTCAAGGTATAACCAATATGATATTCAAGACAGGAGACAGATCGGACCCCCATCACTTGCTTGCCAACCATTTATAAAATTCTAACATCAATCTTTACCTTGAAATTAACAGAACATTTATCAGAACATGAAATTTTAGCGTGGGAACAGAAAGGATGCACACAAAATGCATATGGATGTAAAGAGCAGCTCATAATTGATAGTATTGTTACAAAACATGCAAATGCAAAAGAGGAATCTATCAGTAGCCTATATAGATTACAAAAAAGCATTTGATTCGGTTCCGCACGATTGGTTAATCAAAGTTCTTGATTTGTATAAGGTACATCCACAGTTGATAACGGTGCTTAAGCATCTAATGAATTCATGGAGAATTAATACTAGGAAAACGCTTAAGTCCCACCGCGTTGATGGATGAGCTTTTTAAAGTTTTTAGTTGCGTGGGGCATCTTTACTTTTGCAAGTGCTTTGTTTTGCTGCTACGCATTGTAGATGATTGTTGTCAAGTTTCTATTGTTTCTTGTCAATTGGTATTATTTACCGTAAAAAAATTAATATTAAAAGCTTTATTTCTATGGATTCTTGCTAACTTTTCAACTTTTTCTTTTAAAAGGTACTACATCACTATAACCTTAATGTCCATGTATAATACTAGGAAAACGCTTAAGTCCCGCCGCGTTGTTGGAAGAGCGTAATTGGTGAATTGAGCTGCCATGTGTTTTGCGGATTTTCTGTTGTTCTGTGAAAAAATCAGAACTTTGTTGAATTTTTTTTTAAATTAAATCAAATTAAATAAAAAATTAACTTTTTTTTTTTAATTAATCGTAATTTTAAAAAAGGAAAAAATCGTAATATTGAAATTTTCATAAGAAATAATTATTCGATTACGCACAAATTTTACACGAATATATTAATTCTTAAAATTAAGGTTCTGTGAAAAAATCATTATAATCGGATAAAGCATATAGGTGTTATAAGCAGAAGAAATTTAAAAAATCGTAAAATTGCGATTTTCATGAGAAATATTTATTTGATTACGCTGAAAATTTCACACGAATATATCAATTCATAAAATTAAGGTTCTGTGAAAAAATCATTACAATCGGATAAAGCATGTAGGAGTTATAAGTCGAAGAAATCTTTTAAAAATCGAAAAATATCGTAAAATTGCGATTTTTATGAGAAATAATTTTTCGATTGCGCTCAAAAACGTGGCAGTTCTTAGTTCAGAGATTTTGAAGGCCTCCATAAAATTTCATCGCAATCGGAGTTTCGGTTTAGCCGGAATCGTGTTAACAGACAGACAAAAATACAGAAAAAAAAAAAACAAACAAAAAACAAAAACATTCCGGATTTTTTTCTCCAGTGTAGTGAAATGGAATCTTCGCTTCGCTCGCTTACGCTCGCTACGCTCATCCAATAATACTAAAAACCGATTCAGATTCTGTTAATATTGAAAATATGGCAATAAAGAGAGGGATCTTCCAGGGGGACACCCTTAGCCCTCTATGGTTTTGTCTCGCATTAAACCCAGTATCAGAGCTACTTAATCAACAAATGCTGGATATCGCCTTACCTGTAAAGAAATAATGACAAGGATAACACATCTGCTGTATTTGGATGATTTTAAAATGTATGGAAAATCAAAAGAAGAGCTCAAAATTTTAATTGACATTGTAAAATTATTCAGTGAAGACATTCATATGGAATTTGGATTAGATAATGTGCTTCAATGCATATGAAAAGTGGAAAATTGCAAGTAACTGACAAATTACCAAATTGGTGTTTATCAAGAAATTTCGAATATAAACATAGCGAAGAAAGATACAAATACCTAGGAATGAGGCAAAACATTATTCTTTAACTACAAGGAATTAAAAAATGTATTAAAACAAAAGTATGAACATAGAGTTAAAACTATATTAAAAACAAATGTTAAAGGAAGCTATAAAATCAAGGCATTAAATGCATGGGCTTTACCAATCTTGACCTTTTCATTTGGTATTGTGAAGTGGTCAGATGTGGACTTGATGGACCTAGATCGTTTAACAAGAAGACAAATGACCTTCTTCAGAACTCATCACCCAAAAGCATCTTCTGAAAGGTTATATATACCACGGAGAAAGGGTGGAAGAGGAATGGTAATATTCGGTCGTTTGTGCTATTCGCAAGTTCATAAACTCAGATCATACTTTCTTAATTCTACATTCCATTATCACCAAGAACTTAAACTCCGAGATAAAACTATAACTCCCCTCAGGCTAATGACGATTCTTTTCCATCCAGAAATATACATAGAAGATTTAAATATGAAGATGAATGTCTGGAATACTAAATCACTTCATGGGAGGTACCCGAAAAGCATCCAGCAGCCAAATATTGACATTGTTAAATCAGTTAGATGGATTCACAAAGGAGATTTGTTTGCTGAAACCGAGGGATTTGTGTTCGCCATCCAAGATCAAATTATAAATACCAACAACTATAAAAAAATTCATCATCAAATCCAATGACAATGATATGTGTAGAAAATGCAAAAAGTTTACCGAGACAATAGACCATGTTATAGCTGGGTGTCCTTCAATTGCCAACACGTGGTATCTCAGTAGGCATAATCAGGTAGCAAAAATAGTTTATCAACATCTAGGAATGAACGCACATCTACTTGTCAATCCACCTCCTTATTACAAGTATTCTCCTGCACCTGTGATCGAAAATGCAGAATTTATAATATTGTATTGGGATAAACAGGTTATAACAGACAAAACCATAGACCACAACAAACCGGACATCATTTTATGCGATAAATCTAACAGAATTACATATCTAATTGACATTGCGATCCCCATGAGTAAAAATATTGAGAACACCGAGAACACTAAGGTGTAAAGATATCAAAATTTAAGTCAAGAAATAACAAGAATTTGGAAAATGAAAACTGTTACTGTCGTGCCTATCGTGATCTCAGCCACTGGAGTCATACCATCTTCCCTCTCTGCCAGCCTACAATGCCTGGGTCTGTCTGCAAATCTCTACATCAGCATGCAGAAAGCAGTCATCCTTCAAACGTGCCACATAGTCAGAAGATTTTTGCAGTAATCAATCTCTCTCTCTCTCTCTCTCTCTCTCTCTCTCTGTCTGTTTCTCTCTCTCTCTCTCTCGCTCTTAAAGATTTTGCCATACAATTGCTTGTTTTATAGAAAGAAACTTTTATTGATTTTGTTATCTCACTCATCTTTATTATTATTTTGTTAATTTGATTAATTTGTCTACAATACTATGTGTACTATACTTATGTTTTTACGCTTTAATGTAAACTTTTGTTGGGCTTGGGCCTCACCCCGCCTTGTGTATACCAGGATGAAAATGTACCTAGATTGTTTGAACAATAAAGAACCACTATAATAAATAATAATATATAATAATAATAATAATAATAATAATAATAATATAATAATAATAATAATAATAATAATAATAATAATAATACTATTAATACTTTTTTTTTTTTTATTGTAGATACATTTCTTCCATAACCTTACATATTTCATACATCGACCTTCCACAAACTGCGCATGCAGCTTATCTGTGGAACTATGTTTATTAAAGATAAGGATTTATTCACTTCTGAACA
Organism: Sweltsa coloradensis; assembly: GCA_024449915.1. Classification (NCBI taxonomy): domain Eukaryota; kingdom Metazoa; phylum Arthropoda; class Insecta; order Plecoptera; family Chloroperlidae; genus Sweltsa; species Sweltsa coloradensis. The sequence continues at coordinate 5,371 of JAMZAV010003952.1, read as the reverse complement.
CTTAACCTAATATAATTGAAATTTGATTTATTGAAATTACCGACTGTGAGTCTAAACAATAAAATGTGATAATTATATAAAGTTTGACATTATGAATAAATTTATGAATGAACATAATAATAATAATAATAATATGATGATAATAATAATAATAATTATAATAATAATAATAATAATAATAATATAATAATAACAATAATAATAATAATAATAATAATAATAATAATAATAATAATAATAATAATAATAATAACAATAATAATAATATAGAAATAATAATAATAATAATAATAATAATATATTTATTAGTCCTTAATTGATCATTACAATGATATTGGACAAGTCAACAATAGCACGTGATGACAAAGCAATACAATACAATACAATAAAAACAAATCAACAAAGATTTAAGATGTCAGGTATTCATTGACGGAATAAAACGGATTGTTAGTTAAAAACCACTCACTTCAGTCTTAAAGGTTATCACATTGATGAATGGGGGGTGCAGCACCCCCCATTCATCGATCTCATTCAAACTCTACTAATATTTAGTGCTGAATTAGTGCTAAATAGTGCTGTTTATCCAGAATTAGTGTTGCCTTATTAACGAAGTTATTCAACAATGTCTGTGGGGGGTGGAGCACTAATCAGCACATCAGCACTAAATATTTGTAGAGTTTGAATGAGATCGGATGAATGGGGGGTGCTGCACCCCCATAGACATTGTTGAATAACTTCGTTAATAAGGCAGCACTAATTCTGGGATTAACAGCACTAATTAGCACTAATTCAGCACTAAATATTTGTAGAGTTTGAATGAGATCGGATGAATGGGGGGTGCCAACTTCACGGACCTAGAAGAAACACGCAGTGCCACACTCAAGGATGAAACTCTACAACTTGTTGTAAGATACCATCAAGATGGTTGGCCGCGTTACATCCAGGATGTGAGTATTCATGCCAGACCATTCTGGAAGATACGTAGTAAGATATCAGTATCAAATGGACTGATATTCGCAGGTGAACGGTTAGTAGTTCCAGTGGAAATGCGACAGAAGATGCTTGCGTCAATCCACGAGGGACACCAAGGCATTGAAAAATGCAGGACGAAAGCTCGCTCAGTACTTTACTGGCCCGGTATGGTCCAGCAAATTGAAGAATTAGTGCAAAAATGTACTACTTGTTAAAATTCCAAAACAAGAATTGCAAGGAACCACTCGAACCACATTCTATTCCTGAAAGACCATGGCAGAAAACTAGCTTCTGACATTCTGGAATTTAAGGGTAAATCATATTTAGTAGTAATTGACGATACTCAAAGTGGTTGGAGGTAGAACATCTGAAAGGAAAAACGGCCAGCGATGTCATAAAGCAGCTGAAGGTGATGTTTTCAAGACATGGTATTCCCGAAATCCTTCAAGAATAACATGCCATACATTAGTCTAGAATTTAGGCAATGGGCACAAATATGGGATTTCCAAGTCATCACATCCAGTCCAAACTACCCTCAGTCAAAGGGTATGGCTGAGCGAGCAGTGCAGATTGCAAAGCGCATGTTGAGAAAGCGGAAGAAGACAGAACAGACCATTATGTAGCATTGTTGAATACAGGAACACACCGATACAATCTTTTTAATAAGTCTCCAGCGCAGTTTTTTAATGATCGAAGTCTACGAACCAAGCTTCCCGTAGTGGAATTTTTTGGTTCCTCAATTCGTAAACCAGCAGTGGTACAAAAGTGCTTACTGGACCGTCAAAATTTTCAGAAGGCATATCATGATCGAAACGTACACCCCACTTCAACCTCTAAAAGAAGGCAACAGTTTTTATGGTACAGAAGAACGGAAAATGGATGAAAGCCGTTGTCAACAGGATCCATGACTCACCGAGGTCCTACATTGTGACGACGGAGGATAATGCAGTCTACGGGCGTAACAGACACGACCTGAAGCTTTCCGCTAATCCTCCTCCTAAAATTCAAACTGAAATTCATCCATTTGAACCCTCCATACTAATTGACCCAAGTAAACCTCCTTCTGAGCCCCGTCCTAAATCAATCTCTTACAAATAACAGTTTGATTGTTCCAGGCTCTCCAAAATGCTTTGTTTCCCTCAGAATGATGATCAGCGTCAGCCCGAGCCCATGAGAGAGCGACGTGCCAGGAAGATGCCAGTTAAATATAAAGACTATAAACTATAATCTAACGTTGCTTACTCAATTTATAATTACTAGTTTACTGTTATTTGATTCTTGTGTAATATTAAAAACTTGAAAAGAGAGATGTCCCTGAGTATTCATGTTCTGAATTATCCCGCCCCCCGGCGGTACACTTATGTTCACAGGCGATGAGCACGGCCTCTTGTGTGTAGCCATCATGGCAGAGAGTTGTATCTCAAATTAATAAAGTTAATCAGTAACCATCCAACGGTTCTAGTGTATCTTATTGAGAACCAATCATATCAACACTAAACCACATGAACACACGAAGTGTAGGTGGCATCAAGCTCAGTGATCTCAATATTTACTTCTCTGACCCCAGTAAGTTCGATATCATATGTCTTACGGAAACATGGTTAAGCCATAATATATTTAACAGTGAGGTGTTTGACAGAAAAATCAGTTCTCTGTTCATCGTAAGAATCATAAACAGATGAATCAGGTAAATTGAAAGAGGAGGTGGTGTTCTCACAGCAGTAAACTCGAATACCCCTTCTAAATGGCGTGTGGATCTCGAGTCAAAGAATGTGAAATTATTTGTTTTGAAGTAAAACTCCCAGGGGGATTTAGTCATTTGTTGGAAGTGTTTATTTACCTCTACCAATATCTCTAGATCTATTGGAAGAACTCCATGTATCACTGTCCCGTGTGCAGTCCTCGCTACGACCTCAGGATAGTATTCTACTGTGTGGCGACTTCAACTTGCTTCAAGTGACGTGGACCGCACTTCAGGATACAAACAACTATCTTCAGCCTTTATGTAACATCAACTCCCAGGTAGTGACTGCCATGTTTGATATTATAAATGAATTCAACCTGTGGCAATTTAAATCCGCTTCCCACATGTAACAACAATTTCCTTGAGCTAATTTTTGTTAACAATACCGATCTTTCGATCTCTGTCAATCTAGTGGAACAAGCTGTAGTTTCTGATCACCTTGCGTTCAGCTCTGAAATCATATGTCCTGATTTAAGTAAAAATTACAAGCAATCTAACCGTTCAAGGTTCAACTGGCAGAGGAATGAAGTAAATCTATTAAACTTCAATTTTGATTCAATTGATTGGACTGTATTAAAGCAAGCGCCAGCACTTGATGATATGACATTGTGTGAAGCATTCTACAAAACTTTGTCGCAAGTTATTGACTTAATTAGTGCCAAACATTACAATTAATCCTACAAAATACCCTCCATGGTTTGACAAGGACACGATATCTGCTCTAAAGGAGAAAAACGATGTCATAGCTTTGAAAAAAACACGGTACTTGTTATGTTAAGGCTGACTTCAAATTATAGCGTGCAATTTAAAAAAATTTGAATGCCTCAAACACAACAGTATTTTATGAAAAAAGACTCTTGTATTTATGAAAATCCTTCAAGCCTTTAGGCTTATGTGCGACATAAAACTAGATTCAGACGCATCTCCATTGAGGCTGAATTTAATGGTAATAAAGCAAACAGCAGCGCCACTTGCAGTCAGTTGTTTTTAGACTTTTTTAAAACTACATTCCAACAGCCCATCCCGAAAAATCAAACCCTGCCACCATTTCCTGACGTATCTTCGGAGAGTTTATTCCATTTCAAGATGTCACGTCAAGAGGTCGAAGAGTACTTGAAGAATTTAAAAAAAGGAAAATCTCCCGGACCTGATAAGATTCCACTGAATGTAATAAACATTGTAGACGATCGCTTGCTGAGCCTCTCAATTATTTTCAATGCTTCTAACACCTGTTCTGTTCATAAAAAAGGAAGTAAGCACAATGTAACAAATTACAGACCAATTTCATTTCTCTCTACATTTTCCAAAGTTTTTGAGAGAATAATTCATAATCGACTCTACAATCATCTTAAAAAGTACATAGTCCCCGAGCAGCACGGCTTTGTAAAGCAACGTTCCACTTTCACAAACCTTGCTCCATTTATGAGTGATATGGCTTTCCCCTTTAACAACAAGAGCCAAGTAGATGCGGTCTACACAGATTCAGCAAGGTTTTTTGATAGCGTTGATCATGCACTGCTTCTCCACAAACTTGAATGTTATGGTATTCAGGGTCAAGTTCTCTCACTGCTGGCAAACTACCTCACAGGTCGATCGCAGTGTGTTGTTATTGATAATGATACTCAAACTCCAGTTCTGAGCATGTCACGTCTGGGGTGCCCAGGGGTCTATCCTGGGTCTCCTAATGTTCACTATGTTTGGGAATGACATACCTGCGTGTTTTCCATCGAGTAAGTATCTTCTATAAGCTGACGACTGAAAAGTTTACAAGCCCATCAACAAAGCTAATGACTGCAATGCTCTTCAGTTAGAGCTTGATAATTTTGCCAATTGGTGTAGAACATGGAGACTTTTCCTCAATGATGATAAATGTAACGTGATTATATATACAAACAAAAAGAAAAATTATGTACGTTATCGATACATCATTGAAGGTGCTGCATTAAACGTTGTTGATTCCATCAGAGACCGAGGTGTACAGATGTCCTCTGATCTTTCTTTTAGTGATCACCTTAGCGTCGTTTCCAAAAAAGCACTAAAAATTCTTGGTTTTATCAAACGAAATCGTGCCGCTAACTTCTCACCCAGAATTACAAGAAAGCTGTATGTATCCTTGATTCAACCCGAATCCACATCACATAACCAAAATTTAGCAAGTTGAACGTATTCAATACAAATTTGTAAGTTTTCTTGTTATCTAAATAATATAAATTTTCACCGATCACATTATTCTACACTTTGTCAACAACAATCGATTCCAACACTAGCAAGGCGTCGAAGTGCAACCGACGTAGTTTTCCTTCACAAACTTCTCCATAACTTCATTGACACGGACCAACTTCAAGATATAAACTTTCATATCCTTTCAAGATTTACAAGAAACTGTATTGATGTTTTTAAATTTTCCCCCACCAATCGAATTCAAGACACCTACAGCAAATTATTAGGTATTAATCCAGAAATTTACATCATCCTGTTAATGCCAGTTTACCAACATGACTCATTTATCACTCTTTGTCACCTTATCAACTTTTCACCAGTTTTGTATTTTATAACCTCATTTTTTTTCTTCATTCATCTTGGGCTTTTAGCCGTTTTTTATTTATATACTTTTGTTATTCAATTTTTTTTCTTTTTTGTTCTTTGTTTTTTTAC
>JAMZAV010003951.1:0-60350 GCA_024449915.1 Sweltsa coloradensis | reverse complement strand
AAATTGAGGAATTAGTGGGTGGGCCTACTAAATGTTGTAACTATAGTTTCCTGAAAAAAGCAGAAAAGGGTGTGCGCTTAATTTAAATTTAAAATTAAAAAAATTTCTATTTAAAGTCTCCCACTCATCACAGAACTCATTTCAGTTTCAGATCGATTTCAAATTTTCACGTTTTATGCTCATGCAAACCCTACAGCGTTCTAAAAGGAAAAAAAATCACAAATAATTTTTTATATGCCTAAAAAAATTAAAGTTTTTTGAAGGTTTTGGTTTTTTATTTTTAAAATCCCCAAAAATTGGGGAACTTTGGAATTTATTTGTGGAAATTGTTTTAGAAGTGGAAAAAATTTCCCAAAGTTCAAAAAAAATTAAAAAATTTTGGGAGATTTCAGAATTTTGTATTCGAAATCATTAATTAAAATTGAGGAATTAGTGTGGGGCCTACTAAGGTTGTAATCTATTTTTTTCCTAAAAAAAAGCAGATAAGGTGTGCGTTTAAATTTAATTAATTAAAAATTCGTTTTTAAAGTCTACCCACCGTCACAGAACTATTTTCAGTTGTCAGATCGATTTCAAACTTTCACAGAATTAGCTCATGCAAGTACCCACAGCGTTTATAAAGGCAAAAAAAACACAAAAAAATTAAATTTATATCCCTAAAAAAATTAAAATTGATTTTGAAGGATTTTTTTTTTAGTTAAAATCCTCAAAATTGGGAATTTTTGGAAAATTTATTTTGGAAATTTTTTTTGAAGGGGGGAAAAAAATTCCCAAATTTCAAAAAAAATAAAATAAATTTTTGGAGTTTTCACAATTTTGTTTCAAAATCTTTAATTAAATTGAGGAATTATGGGGGGGCCTACTAAATTTGAAATCTTCGTTTTCCTGAAAAAAGCGGGAAAGGTTTTGCGCTTAAATTAATTAATTAAAAAAATTCGTTTTTAAAGTCTACCCCTCAGTCACAGAACCATTTTCATTGTCAGATCTTCCAAACTTTCACGAATTATGCTCATGCAATACCCTACAGCTTTTTCTATAAAGGCAAAAAAAAAATCACAAATAATTTTATATCCAAAAATAAATTAAATTGTTTGAAGGATTTTGGATTTTAGTTAAAATCCTCAAATGGGGGATTTTGGGAAAATTTATTGTGGAATTCGAAAAATGTTAAGTAATTTTGACATAAAAGAGTGAACATAATCTTGCTTGAAATTACCAAAATGGCATTTAATCAGAGAAACTTCATGCGGAACCTCTAAAGTAAGAATACAAAGTTAGGGAAATTTGGGAAAATCTGGGATGACTTTTTTGCTTTTTTTGGGGGGTATATGGTGTTTGATAAAAACAATTTTGTTCGGAGCTCTAGGCGTTGGGGGGGGGGGGGTGATCGAATCTCCTTGCAATTGAATCACGTGGTATATCAACACTCTGATTGGTTGGTTGAGCACCCCCCCCCCCCCCCCCCCCCGGGACGGGTTTCTTGCGAAGCGTGATAAAATTTTTGTGCGGTGACGAGACTTCAAGACTCGAGTGCTTTTTGCGCGACGTTTGAGTGGGGGGGGGGGGGGGGGGGGGGGGGGGGGGGGGGGGGGGCAATACGTCATCTTTATGTTTTTATGTTAGAGACGGAGATTTGATTTGATTTGATTTGATTTGATTTGATTTGATTGCGTCTTTATTGTGGTTTAAATTTAAATTTTAAATTTTAATTTAAGAGCTAAAAAAAATGTTAATTCATACTAAAATAAATAAAAAAACTAAATTAAAAAATAAAAATTTAGGAGTAACATTTTCAAATTTAAAAATTTTCTAGGGATATGGTAATGGTATATGAAAATTGTGGCCTTTAAATCTATTTTTAAATCTACAATAAGCTTAAAAACTTTCATTCATCCATTCCCACAAAAAGTCAAATTAATTGGGGTTTAGCCTTGTTTTCCCCAAAATACAAAGTGAGGGGAGAAAGAGAGGAGAGAGGAGAGAAAAGAGAAGTACGTGAATTTTTTTTTTTTTTTTAGCCCCGGGTTTTTGAATCCTGATTTCAATTTTTTTCTCCATCTTTTGTCGATTTTCCAAACTTCGCCCACCTACCAAAATTGAGACCAAAAAAATACATTAATAAAATGATAACTTTTTTTAATTATTTCACTACTCATTTTTTAAAACATAATATTATTTCTATGGTCCTCTTCTTAATAGCTAGGGTATTGTCTTATTACTACATTTTGGTTTCTAAAAATAATTTCACTCTCGGTCACTCACTACACACTCCCCTTCGTTTATCTAACAAGTAAACGCTTTTTAAAAGGGTTTTCCCGACAGTTTTTGGCTGTAAATTTAAAAAAGACTACCCGGGTTAATTAGATAATCCAAATGTCCAAAATTAAAAACCTTGTATTGACACCGTAATGAACGTTTACCTCAACCGCGGCAATGAGTTTAAGTGGTCTTTTTTTTGGACTGTTGGTTCTACACTGCCCCAACCAATGAAGCATTTTATCGGTGGGGATAGGCGGGCCCACAAGTGCCATGCACAATCAAAGTAGGGGCCTAAAATTTTAATGGCACGATTTATTTTTGCGTTAACTATGGGGTTATTTTGTCCCCTTTTTGATCGACAAAAAAAAAGTTTGGGTATTTTATATAAGATTTTTAGTTATGTTTGGTAAGCCGGTTAGAGTTTTAGGATTCCCCAAATTTTTGAAATAAAAAAAATGGGTTTTTGGGGTACCAAACAGTTTTTAAATATAAATTTTGTTCACACTGGCCTATAATAGTTTTTTTTTTTTATTACCGAAATTTAATTTTTTTAATGGAATTAGGGAAATTTCGTAAAAAACGAATGAAAAAGGAGGGGGGTTTTGGTTTTAAAAAAATAAAACCGGGTGTAGTTTTTTAATTTTTTTTAAAAAAATAAAAAACATGTTTATTTTTTTAAAATCAACTTTTTGTTTTAAAAATCCATTTTTTTAAATTTTTTTTTCGATTTATAGCAGTTTTTTATTTTAAAGTCAACTTTTCAGTGTTGCAAAACTTGTCATTTGGCTAGCGGATAAAATACTTTCAAAAGCTTTTTAGAAAAAAATTTAAAAAATTATTTTAAGTGAATTTTTGCTTAAATCTTAGAACCATTTTTTTTGGTTGCCAACATGAAGAAAAAGTGCATTTGATTTAAATCAACGATTTTTATTCAATTAATCATTTGATTTAAATCAACAAAACACCCTGAATAGAACAGAAGAAAAGTATAGATTTTCCTGCACTACTACCCTCGAAACACACCATTTCATCGTTTCTTATCGCTTTTACCTTACAACATACCTATTATAGGCTAGTATACATATTTCCCTCAAGTAAACTGCCATCCATTTCGGCCGTGTTCGCATTCCCCACCCTTGTTCGACTATGTTGGCGCCTGGTTATAATATTATTATTATTATTATTATTATTTATTCCAACATGACATACAATCACATTGCTGGAGGTAAGAAATTAGAGCATAGGCCCATAACACAAAGTGTCTTACCACCAGGACAATATACACACTGCAATAATAGATCATACAAAATACATTCAACAATATAAAACACATAATAACAATATACTCAATTATCTCCATTATAAGAAAACACAAAATATCACAAAAATTACTCATAGATAACACACATAAATGTAATATAAAATGATGGCAAGGTGTGAGTGTGAATTTGAGTGTGAATATTAATATGAGTGTATTTGTACATGTGAGTGAGTGGTATTCGTGTTAACTGGTATGATCTTGACTGTTCATTAAAGTTATTCTAAGGTCTTTTCCGAAATTTATGAAATCTTGTTCTGTGCGGACCTCATAAGACATAGCATTCCAATCTCTATCAGATCGACAGAAAAAACCTTGCTGATACTGCGTTGTTCTAGCAAAGTAAGGTATCAGAGTAACAGCTCTACCGTATCTGCATGAGCGATATCCAATGTTGTATTCTGGTCAATGGATCCAGGTCGACTAGCCCGTTAAACATTTCTCTCATAAAAACGATTCCCAACTCCTTTAGGTGATTTTCCAGAGTAAGTATATCACACATCTTCGTTCGTTGTTGCCTGTTCAAGTCTTTTCTTTTGGTGATGAATTTTGTCGCTCTATTCTGTAGAGATTCTAATTTGTAAGCATTGGCCTTCGAGGTTGATGCCATGCAGGACAACCATAGGACAGTGTAGGTCTAACTAGGCATAAGTACACAGTCTGCTTGACCTGACTACGTGCACCATGCAATGTTCTGGATAAAAGCCTAGAAGCTTAGCAGATTTTTCCTCACTATTTCAGTCTGAATGTTCCATTTCAAATCCTGAGTTATTGTTATACCTAAGAGCTTAATTTGATTTCCCGTTTAATGTAACAGCCATTGATTTTGAAAACTATTGCAGGTGCTTTTTTGATTTTGTCAAGGTAATATGGCTGCATTTATTTTCATTAAGTAACATTTGGTTCAGTTCACACCATAGCTCAATGTTTTCAAGGTCCTTTTGTAATATATCCACATCAGTTGCTGACTTGATGGTTCTGTAAATAGTACAATCGTCCGCATATAGTCTTACTTTGGATTCCACACACCTGGGTAGGTCCATCATAAATATGGTGAATAGTAAGGACCAAGTACCGATCCTTGGGGCACTCCAGATGTAACACGAAAATCAGAAGAGTCAGCACCATCAAGACAACCTTCATGCTACGTCCTAAGAGAAAACTCTCAATCCAGTCAAAGACCTTACCAATATGTTGAATTCTTGAAGCTTCATGAGAAGTCGTTTGTGGGGAACCCTATCAAACGCTTTCGCCCAGTCCAATGTGATGACTTCCACGCGGCTACCGGCCTCAGAATCAATGGCGTGCTGCCAGTCATCAATTGCTCCTGTCACATAGTCCACACAGGATCTTCTCGGCAGGAACCCATGTTGCTCGATATTAATTCCCCTTACTTCTTTTCAAATGATGTAATAGCCTAGTGTTGACAAGTTTTCCCATTACTTTTCCCAATACCGATGTAAGTGATATCGGTCGATAATTCTTGACATCATTACGGTCGCCACCTTTATGAACCGGCACAACATTAGCTTTCTTCCATTCATTTGGTATTTCACCATTTCTCATGGACATGTTATACAGAGAGCACAATGAGGGAGCTATGAAGGTCGCACATTTATGAAGAATTCTACTTGGCACACCGTCAGGACCTGTCGCTCCATCTGGGCGTATTCTCTTTAACGCATTGAAAACTTGTTGCGTGGAAAAACACATAGTGCTGAGAGTTGAAGATTTCTGTGATGTTCGTAGTTGGGGTGGACACAAATCACTATTATCAGAGGTGCCTGCAGAAAAATTGTTTGCAAACTCTTGAGCTATTTTTCTCGAATCAGTTTCTTTCACACCATTAATGAGGTAATGATGAGGGCTGAACTACCTATTTTTCCATGAATATACTTCCACAACTGTTTTTCCGTTGCCTCCTCGTAATTTCCAAATGTAATGTGCATGTGCTTCCCTTACAACAGATTTTGTGCAATTCCTCTGAATTCTGTATCTTTCCCAGTTTTCATCAGTTTGATGTGATTTCCAGTGTCTGTAAAGATGGTCTCTTTTGTGTATTTTCTTTATTATTAATTTGTCTATCCATGGAGCCCTGCGTTTGTCTTTAAAATTGCATTTAGGAATTGGAAGCATCCCACATTGCCAGAACACCGGGGATTTCCACCTACCCCAAGCGTTGTTTTATACCTTCATCCTCTTCTTCACAAAATAAGGGTAGTTTTTCCTCCAGTTGCTTTTCTAGTTCCGTCCAATCGGCCCTGCCATAGTTATAAGTAATTTTCTGAACTATTTTAACTTTGGGCATTAGACAATGAAGACCAAACAATACAGCCTTATGATCGCTGACACCAGTTACAACCTCCAAGTCCACAAAGTTATCAGGATTGTTAGTAAGAACAAGATCAAGAATCGACCGTGAAGTAGAAGTGACACGGGTGGCTTCTTTTAACCATTTGATGTGGCAACGCACTGTAGAACGAAGTAAGGAAGTCATTGGGCTAGAGGGTCCAGTGGAATCTGCAGTCATTATGACTCCAATCAATTTTAATGTTGAAGTCTCCACACAGCATTATCGTATCATACTTGTGTTGAATGTCCTGCACTTTATTTATTGATTTTATTAGTTCACTATTGTAGCGCGGAAGCATTGGGTGGTCTGTAGGGCGGGACCCAACAGAGGTATTTTTCTTACTACCACTTGAAAACTCTACCACACTACTTCCGATTCTGTATCCAGGTCAATTACTGAGTTGGTTGCAACTCAGGCTGTTGTCGCGATTAAGACGCCTCCTCCTCTCTGCTTACCTTTTCCTGTACCACCCTGTCTTTTCTAAATACAATGTAGTCATCCGGCAAAGCTTCCTTGTCCCCAATTGAGCTATCTAACCACGTTTCACAGCAGCAAATTACTGATGTATCTTTTGCCTCAATCCATGCTTGTATGTCCGCGTACCGCTTTTTATTGACCATATGCTTCTTGCGTTGAACGAGAGAAATGTGATGTTCCTTTTTTTATTCTGAGTATTTGTTTGCCACTCTTCTTCCTGCCCTTTCTTAAAGTTATTGTTGAAAAGCGAATCGCACAGCGTAGGCATGAACACCACCCAACACGTACCACTGCACCGATTTGGTACCTATGTGTTTTGCGATATTTGACGTAAGGTACTTTTGCACATGTACGGTGTGTCTGTTTTTTCCGCAAGTATTGCATTCCATAAATAACTGATTCCGACGCCCACCTTGTTACACATAGCACATCTTAAACCGTGTGGTCCCAGTGAAGTTTGAGTCAGAGGTCCAGGGTTGAGCTCAATGTCACCAGCAGAGCGCTAATAGTAACATCCAGAGAAGACGAATCTGATGGACGAGGCCACGCCTCTCCTAGCTGGCACTATGTTCTTAGCAAGCCTACAAGGCTTAGGTGTTTACTTCCCGTAGCACAAAGAGTCATAGAACATATCCTGCAATTACTCACAATAAGCATCCTCTCCAATACTGGATGATCCATCATTAGGCGCCTAGTATTAAAATCCTTCATAGCGTCTGTCTTACATCTGTGTATAAAACAATTTATAAGAATGTATAGACACAATAGACTACCACGTATCCACATAAATCCACCTCTCTTCATTTTGATGTAAATGATTACCTTCTTACGTTGTATTCAGCAAATATTTTCCAGCTGTCAAAAAACTAATTTATCAAAACAGAAGCCTAAAATGCATTTTGGCAATTCGTTGTCACGGTTTCGCAGTAAAAACATCCAGTTGAAAAACGGCAATTTCAAACTTCCTTTTAAAATCATTATAACTAGTGTAATACAAATATGATTTACTCCTAAATAATACCACACGCATATTACTTTTACACTGAATCTATTAATGCCACATTCAAATAAAACAATAAACTCATTCTATATAGCAAGGAATTGTGTTCGTGAACACAAGGGTGTGGTTTGTGGGGGTGAGTGAGACTGAGAGGTGGGGTGGGGGCGTGCTTACGCAAGGTTTTGCAAAATTATTGTGGAACGCACTCGAATAAAACACACTATAAAGCTGTTGGGCTGGGCAAAGTTAGCAATATTTCGATACGATGTGGAATATAATCGGTGTCAATATTTAGACTTTATATCAAAACATCGAAATTTAGGGGTGAAAATAAAAAAAAGGTTATATTTTATTTAAATAACTTAAAAAAGTAGTTAGGCCTAGCAAAGATTTTTTTTGTTGATACATGTGCATGTCCATTGTCCTTATGCTGTAAATAGGCCTACCCAAGAAAAATTGATATATTTTTTTAAATTTCCTTTCGCGAGCATTGTTATGATTGAGGTAGCCTTTTATATAGTAAATTCGTCCTAAATTTTACAAATGGTGGAGGTGCCGGGTCATTCAACGCCAGTGTGGTCAGCGGATACAGAATTTGGATTATGACTGTATGGCCACTTGAAGAATGATAGTCAGACTGTGTTGACCATATTAAATAGGTGAAATTAAAGTCTGACTTCTCGGGCTCAAATCTACGTGTTTTTACAATTTACTTAGCAGTCGTAAAACTCCATAAAAGTTTCGCGCCGGCCTCCAATAAAATGTGAATTCTCACGAGGAAGTAGTCAAAAATCACTAGCCTAAGTGGAAATTTTCTTAGTACTATCTCGATAAGTGGATTGTTATACAGGGCCTATTTGTTTAATGTTATATATAAGCACGCTCTTCTTGTTATATAAATGGGGAAAAAACCATTAATGTGAGTTAGACGGGTGACTTTAATTATTTTTATTACGTAATAATAACAACGTAAAATTGCTTTTAGGACGCAAAACCTGCCTCAACCAAATCACATATCATTTGTTCGTGTAAATACGTCAATTTGTTACTCACAATTACACCTTCCACTGTGAGTCATAAAACCCTAATTACTTGTAATTACACACTATGCTAACCGTTTCCGTACACGAACAATACCATACCATCCTCCTGTGTCCAGCTGGCTGCACAAGTCTACACTGTAAACAGATTACCTACACTAAATCCATAGAAAACAATCATTGGCCTACAATGCAGTCTGGTCTATTGTGTAATGATCTAGGGTAGGGGAAGAGGCGGTGGGTTTGAATGACATTTTGAATAAGGTATAGAGCTAGAGGCAGCGGAATTTCATACAAAGGTTTTTTTCCTCCGCGGGCCATTTTTCCACGCTCTACATACTATGGTGCTTTGCTTCGTGTAAATACTATTCGTCTAGGAAACATCAGATCCTTATGGGAGATATTTTACTATAATATATTAGTAGTAGACCTATTAATTAATCCATATTTTATTGTTCTTGCCACGGTGTTCATGTTTTTGTTGTAGATTGTGTATAGTAGTAATAAAATTAGGCCTATGCTTCAATCGGGTGATTATGTTTGCAAGTTTGATGTATGATGTTCCAATAAAGGACGTAGTTTCTATAATCCTAATTTTACACACAAGGAACGAAAATGTGTAATATTTCTGTGTCTGAGTGTCACGTCTCACTATAAAAACCGAACATGACATCTGATTGACATGCGTTTTTTTATTTTCATTGCCCTTCAACGTGGATGATACACAATGTTTTTGGTGACCCTGAGGTCCAGAGGGCCGGCGCTATCCTCATCCAAAAGGGGGGGGGGGGGGGTGTCTTTGAGCTCGATGTCACCACAAAATGTTTCAATGCTGAACGAAATTTTACTTGTATATTCTCATATAAAATTAAAATGTAAGTAGCTTCGCCTATTTCCATTGCTCTACCATTTTTGAAATTATCCTTTTTCGTCCTCACCATTCATCGTCTCAAAAATAATGAGAAAATTAATAGATTTATTAAAACAATCAATCAATTAGGCCCCTTCCAGTTAAAACAATGAATTACATTATGAAGGAGGAGCAAGTGGGATTAACAGGCTTAAATCACAGGCGAAATGTCATACATGATTTTATTCACACCATCTTGTGTACTGTATGTCATGAAGGGTTTTATTTCTAAAAGAACAATTTACTAACATAAATGCACATTGCCTCGTTACTCCTTCGTGACTTGTCCAGTATAAATTGACAAGAAACACTCGGTAGGTAGTCCATGGATAATATATAATTATAAAATCAACGCGTGTCAATAGCTCGTTAGTTAGTGTGAGATTGACTAACACAGGTATCACCTACCGTCCTGATTATGTATTTTATGCAATGCATTATTTGATTATAAACCATATTAATACTTAAACATCACTTTGAATTAAATAACGTAAGAAGATGATTAATTTGATGGTTAACGGTTTTCAAGATTTGAACATGAGAATGAAGATTCGTGTAATTTTTCAATTGTTTATGTATTCGACAACAGTAAAATTAAAATTTCAACAAAAAGTAGATCAGTAGGCCTGTACTAGTGTAAAACACAGTCACTCACGGGCTACAATAGAACAGCAAGATTGCACACAATAAATAAACATTCAAAGTAAACAGTAAAAGAGTATATATAAGCTCTGGCTTAAAATTTTAGTTTTCGTAAACTAGGAAGACGCTTCATAAAACAGTGTACAAAAGTGGAGGGCCATTCTTATTTTGGAACATTATTTAGAAACATAACTTGTCTCTTAGCGAAAACATTTAAATTGTTTGTATAAAAAAATATTATTTTATAAAAATTAATCCTGGACTTACTAATATTTCAAGAAAACTTGTAATTTTAAATTTTAACTTATTGCGAATGGACATACAGAGAATACGCTACATAATATAAAGATAAATTATTCATAGCATAGGTACTGCATAACATGGATAGGCCTATGGGTGAATGAATAACAATGATAGCAAAGATAACAAACTAAGTATCTACCACGGTAACAATTCTCCACTAAATATAATAACATAAATAATTAAATAATAAATAAGATAGAATAATTGATAATGATAATGGAAAGAAGTATAAATCATAATATAGTGATCACCAAGGATGTTTTCCTCCCCGCTAGTAATTTTATTTTGTCAGGTTGTCATTAGTCTTGCGACGTCTGCAAAGGTCGTTGTGAGTGTCAATACATTTCAACAAACATCAACCCTCCGATAAGGGCAGCTCAGCCAAGATTTATGGAGTAGGTATTCTATTTTGTGAAGGGAGTCAAGTCCATTCCGCAATATTTATCGCATGTACATACATAGCCTACAGATAACATATTTCACTAAAAAAAACCCAGCTATTTAGAACTATATTTTCTCATGATTTAAGATTTTCAAAAGTTAGAATTTTACTATCGTGCCCAAAACGAAACGAAGCACATTTTAAAGGACGATTTCAGCAAATAACTTGTATTTAATATTTCTCCATATGCCTATGTTTTATAAACAATACGTAAACGCCTAGTCTAGAAAAAGGTTCACCTACTGAGGTTATATAGGCCTACGTAAAATTCATCGTTTCAGGTTTTTTATGCAAAATCGGTAAAAACTTATTTTTGAAACGGTACGCCACAAAATGTTAATTTTACCAAATTTCGGGCCAAGGTTTTTCTAAATTTATTGAGAATGATAGTTTACAGTGTATTCTAACGTTTTAATAAAGTTGCTATATAGAATTGAAACATTATAAATTATCATGTCCCATGAGAAGTACAAAAAAATCATTGGGTTTTGGTGGGAAGAAAAAATGCTGCAAATTTGCTAAATTTAAAAAAAGTGCTAAACATTCAAAATTAATACGCTATTCTTTCGTTCCGCTGTAAGATTTTAGAATTAAAATTGTTTTAATTTGTATTTGAATTAGCTTAAAATGTTTTAATTGAGTCCGGAAGACCGTTAAATATTATGTAGGGGCTAAATAGTTTTGAGTTTATCTGGCCAAGTTTTGTATGATATGAAGTTTGGTATACCCAGGGCCAAATATAACTATGGAAGTTACGCCACATTGTGTTTTGACTTCCATTTTGCATATTTTATTTCTGCCGCACGCTTCGATCGCATGTGGTTTGGTCTTTTGCACAAGAGAAGACTGGTGGGCTAGAACCATCGAGCTTATATTTGGGTAGAGGGAGCATGACGTCACGATCTTGAAGCAAACATATCGAGGCGAGACGAGCCCCCAAGACCACGTGACATTGGTACGCGCGGCGATGCTGTAGCCTTGTCTACATATAAAATGGTCTGGTTTTGCTGTGCTTTTGGATGCAAAGAAGAGAATTCAAAAGACGGGCAGTATTCGTTTCACAGGAATGTAATACTGCTTTTTCTTTTTAATAATTTTAGTAAGATTTTGTGCGCCTAGGGCCAATAACTAATTATTAATCAGCAAATATGTGACACCGTTAACCAGCCATTGGTCATCATAAGTATACAGTTTGGCCTAGAGTTGACCTGTCCTTAGGGCCTAAGCCTACCAAAACCTAAAAAACAATTAATTACAATTAGATTTAGACATAGGCATTTGCAAAATATAATGTGAAGTTTTGTTTACAGTTTTCCAAAGAATGAAATCAAGAGTAAATTATGACTCACTAATGAGATAATTTTACTCCCCCCATCGCATACAATTTAAATATGTTCGAAACATTTTGTGGAAGAAGATGAAGTTTATTATGTTTAAGGGCGCGTCAACCGTTAGTCGTATTGCGCCTCCTGTGATTGTAGTTTATTATAATAAATCTTTTGACAGAGGGAAATTGGGAGGGCAGGGCACTGACTCAAAACTGATGCAATTCCAAGCATTTTTAATTTCCCAATATATTATTATTATATATTATTATTATTATTATTATTATTATTATTATTATTATTATTATTATTATTATTATTATTATTATTATTATAACAAATTATAAATTATTTTTATCAATATTTGTGCAATGAAAATTAACATGTATGCCTACCCTAACAATAGGCTAATGAGTGTGAGGCCTACTTGTTTCTTGTTTAGAGGGTTAATAATTATTTTCAAGACTGCCCAGTGCCCACCTAAGTTATGTCAAGTGCATGTTTGCTATTACTGGTGTCTTCTTATTTACTTGTTATTGAGCAGCAAGAATTACTATTTCTTTATAATTCGTCCGTCATATGAGATAAGCCCAATGCTTACACCTTAATCATATTTCTAAAAAAACTTCAGTAGAATTGCCGTTCTCGACGGGATTCGAACCCGGACCTCTTGACTCTGATTCGGAAGGTCACGGGTTCGCATCCCGTCGAGACTAGCAATCTTAACTGAAGGTTTTTGACAAGATTTTCCTTAATCGAATGCAAGGGATTGAGTCTATTGAGTCCTCTGAAATAGCCCTCGGACATCCTTTCACAATGGTCCTATCAGCAACATACCTAGTTAGTCACCTGGGTCATTCCGGCTAAATCTGATGTGTCTCTACAGTGGGCACCCTTCAAAAAAATTTATATTATAATATTATATTCGAAGTCTGTTGATAGGGTGTCAAAATTAATGTTATCCATTTATTATTTTAAGTCTTGTACAGTTCTAATATAATTTTTATTTTTCAAAAATTTAAAATATAATATCATAACTAAATAAAAAGAGGCCTACAGCAGGCAAGGCGATGAAAAACAAGGAAATATAATATATCTTTTAATGGGAATTTGCTATAATGTTGATAATGCAAAAAGATAGTCTAGGCGGCTATGCCTATGATTACATCCTATCTAGTAAAAAGTCATTAAAATGGTTCACACAAATAACATGCCACATACAAAATACACATGTCCAATATTAATTGGATGAGCGAAGCGAAGACTTCAATTTCACTGACCCCCCAAAAAATTTAGCTCCTTGTTTTTTTGTTGTTTTTTTTGTTTGTTTTTTTTTTGTCTGTATTTTTGTCTGTTTGTTAGCAGGATTCCGGGCAAACGGCATAAGCGATCTTGATGAAAATTTGACAGGACCTTCGAAATCTCTAAACTTAGAGGTGTATTGTTTTTGGGTACAATCGATGAAATATTTCTCATGAATATCGTACTTTTACGATTTTTTTTCGATTTTTAGTGCCATATTTTCGTGTCATTTGGGCCGATTCTGACCAAACGGGTGGGGCTACAATGTTCATATTATATATGGACATTAAGGTCATGGTAATGTAGTACCTTTTGAAAGAAAAAGTTGGAAAAATTAGCCAGAATCCATAGAAATAAAGCTTTTAATATAAGTTTTTTACGGTTTAGTGCGATATTTTCGTGCCATTTGGGCCGATACTGACCAAACGGGTGGGGGGGGCTACAACGTTCATATTATACATGGACATTAAGGTTATGATTATGTGGTACCTTTGAGTATGGATGGTTATATACTCAATGGTAGTACCTTTTGAAAGAAAAAGTTTAAAAAGTTAGCCAGAATCTATAGAAATAAAGCTTTTTAATTAAGTTTTTTTACGGTAAATAATAACATTTGACAAGTAAACAAAAAAAACTTGACAACAATCACCTACAATGCGTAGGTAGTAAAGCAAAGCACTTGACAAAAGTAAATATATCCCTCGCAAACTAAAAACTTTAAAAAGCTCATCCATCAACGCGGCGGGACTTTAGCGTTTTCCTAGTAATAATTAAATATTAATTATTACTTAATTTCGCCCACACAAACCGTGTAGATCAAGACGTTGGCCTAAAGAAGGGGATTTAGATAGACCTACAACGACCAAATATTCACGATTAGTAAGTTGTTTGCATACAAAAATAATTGTTTGTTTCTTAGCTGTAGTTCTGAATGAATGAATCCTTAGAAAAAGAGTGGGAACTGACAGATTCTCTTGAAAATGTAGGCTTGCGCGAACGTTATAGCCTTGCGCGCTATAGCAGCCGAGTTCAAAAGATACCAATGTCACGTGACTTTCCCGCTGCCCGCGCTGTGGATTATGTTTGCTTAAACTCGCCGCGCTGCCGGTATGCGCGATGCTCCCTCTACCCAATATAAAGTTCGATGGCTAGAACTCGGAATCGACAAGCCATGTGTCCCAACTCCCAATATCACGTTATCCGCATGCACGCGTCCCATTTCAAGTACTTTCTGTACTTATTCTGAACAGTGTACCCTACACAATATTTTATTCATTTCTGCAAGTGTATTATTTCTGTAATTAATGAAAACCAATCCAGACATAAAAAAATCCATGCCCGGTCCGGGTTTTCGAACCCGGGTCTCCCAAACACCGGTCGGTGTTTTTCCCAACCCTACCGAAGCACTTCCCTCTCATCATTTGGATTGTTGGTGCATTATGAATATTTTTAATAAAGATTACTTGATTGCCTGTACAAGTTTGACTTATAATCGAATTTGATCTTTAGTCTCCTCTCCTAGTCTGAAAAACATGCTCAAAAATCATAAATTTACTATATTTTTCGAAACTCATTAATTCGTATCGGCCTCTATTACTAAAAATTTCCGGGAACAATAATTCCTCCTGCCGACCCCTTGATGACGTAATTTTAAAATAAAAATATGAAAAATTGTGATTTTGAAGGTGGCCAAAAAATAGATGCTACACACACTTGAAAATGCTGTATACACGTACGGTACCTTTAATTAACTAGACGCTTGCTCGAAGAGTGAGCGTGACATTTCATTTACACACTGCACCGCCTATCTAATGAAGCCTACAAAAAAAAATGTGAGTTGAAACGTGTTGGGATGCCTACTTGCATCTTGTGTAACCAACCACGCATTGACCTTGGAGGAACCTGGGTGGTGAAGGAACCTTTACTTGTTAGGCACAGTATTCAAAGTATTCTTGGGGATACCTTTGGGTACTTTTAATTAATGCTAATATAGGCTCTTATTGGATCAAGGTCATTGATAATGAAGTTAACTATGCACTAACTTGAAAACAATACAAACAATATGGTTTATTAGTTGCCCTGAATTATATTATAACACAATCTATAAAAAATGTGCTTTAAATGTATTTATTTTGGTAAATTTTTATTTTTCCTCATAAAAGTACAGAATAATAATATTTTGGGTTATCTAACAAAAAAGGAAAGGGAAAATTTCTATTCGGGAACAAAACGGGTTTTTTCTTTACCCGGGGTATGGGATCGGGGTGGTGGGGGTACCATGCTTCTCACTAATAAGAACGAACTATACGGGAAAAATAACCCTATAAAGATTTATTTAAAATAGATCTTCCCTTACAAAAAATTTAAAATTAGCTTGCGGGGTTAATGTTTTTTTAAGGGCGGTTGAAACTTAAAAAATACAACCGGATTTTTTCAAATAAATTCGTGAAAAATGCGTATTTTTTAATCGGGGAAATGTATTAAATTTTGTGACAGGGTCACTGCACCTATTTTTCATACCGGGACGGGCCCGAAAACCCCCCCCCCCCCTCCACCTTTATCTCATTATTTTTAAACCCAAAATCATTTAAATATTTTGGATTATACAAAGGGTTTTTTTCTAAAGTCTAAGTGGGGTTTTTTTCACTGATTTGGGCTTAAAAAAATTATGTCCCCATTTTGTTAATTTACCCGGGGGGTGAAATGAAAAAAAGGGCTAAAACCCCAAAGGGGGCCGGGGTAAATTTAAATTTAGGGGGCTTTTGGGGGGTAAAGTTAAATGTTTTTTTTTAAATTCAAAATTATTTCCATTATGCGTAGTACCTATTTTCATTAGGAAAAATTTTAAAATAAAGAGTAAATAATTTAAAAAAGGGAAAATTTTAAAAATACTAGTTTATATAATTTTTGGAAGGGGGCCAAAAATTTTTTTGGGGGGGGGGCCGAAAAAGCATTGTGAGTAAAGGGACAGAAAATTCTGAAATAAATAAAACTTGGGATCGAGTCTTGGCCCCCTTTTTTGGGGTAGGGGTTGTAGGGCCATCGGAAACATTTACACTTAATAACGTGAAATCTTTCACACCGGGCACATTCCCATTTTTTTTATAAAAAGTTTGATATATCTCCCAAAAAAAACCTTGAATACATTTTTTTTCGGACCCTTAAAAATTTCTGAATTTAATTTTTATTGCTCTAGGGTCAAAAATTTCAGGTAGAGAGGGGCACTTTTAAAAATTTTCCCTTTTTTACAAACAAATCAAATTTCCATACTAACAAATTCTAAAATTTAATGGGGAAACGGGCAAGAAAAATTTTGGCCCACTCTTTTTTAAAAAATAAATTTTAAGGTTTTTTTCAATGTATGTGTTTTCAATATTTAAGTCTTTTTTTCGAAATTTTGGGGGCCGAGTTAAAATATTTCACATCATCAAAAAATTTAAATGATATAAATATTTCATAAATCCTAGACGAAAGTGCGTGGGGCTTTTTTCCCCAAAACCCAATGCATTTTTTTGGAATGTTGAATGTATTTGAGTTTTTTAAACCAAAAACCCTAGCCCAATTTCCATAATAAACAACTCTCAATCAAACAAAACCTTTCCAAATCTAAAAGGGGAAAACCTCGAGGGGTTAGGGGAACTATTTATTTTCTTTTTCATTCGGGCCCAAAGGGGGGGTTTTTTTGGTTTTAAAAATCTGATTAAATCAAGTGATGAATTCAAAAAAACTGGGCTGTTTTAAAACCAAAGGGTGAAATCTTGTTCTTCATGTAAGCTACAAACACAAAGAGTTTTAACTGATTTTATGGCAAAGAAAAAATTTTTTTTTGGGATTTTCTAAACCCGCTTGTGAAATTATTTAAACCCCCCCCCCACAACTTCACCGGGGTTTGGGAAACTGATTTTGTTGATTTAAATTAATAAAGATCTTTTTTAAAAGGAGAGTCTGGGACTTTCGTTTTGGGGCAAATTGTTGTTTCTTTGGCCACTGACACCAAAAGGGTTTTTAAAAATTTTGGACATATGCCCGAATTTTGAGTAAAAGGCCCTCTGCAGTAAAAAAATTTTTTCCAAATTTTTTTTTAAAAAATTTTTTTAAAAAAAAATATGCCCAAAAAATTGAAATTTTTCAAAAAATTTAAAATTTTTGTTAAAAAACTCTGCCCTCTCGTTCGTGTTTTTTTTTCTCTAAATTAAAAACCAAAAATTTTAAAACCTATGACCCCCCAGGGCTGTCCATGTGGGCCAATCCCTTTTTTTTGATAATTTGCATAGTTTCCCAACGTCGGATGGGCATTTTTGCCGAGCGAGAAAGCTATGTGCCAGTTGCTAAATGTGTCCCAACCTTTTTAAAAAATGAAAAAAAATTTTGGGATTTTTTAGGGAGTTCTATAAAAATAAAAAAACCTTTTTTTAATCAAAAAAAATCTTTTTTCTCAAAAAAAAAAAAAAAAAAATATTCACACAGCCCTGTTTTTCATCCACATAAAATTTTTTTCCAATCCTGCCCGATGGGGCATATCCCATGTCCCCTTTCCAGTCCAATCCCAAACCCGGCCACCGGATGGGGCGAATTTCCAACATATGTAGTTTCGGGGTTTTTTTTGGGTTTTTGGAAAATTTTTTGTCTGATGATGTCATCCCGGGGTTTTATTGAAGCCAGGGGGTTGGATGGAGGGCGCGTCTGGGTAGTCGAGGGGCTCGCTGGAACCCGTTTTGGGGGTAGCCGCGACTTTTTGGGGGCATAATGATGCACCGTTCTCCTTCCCCCAAGGGTAGGCACCCCCCCAGGGCTGTATTAAGGCATAGGCTAAGTAGGCCCGGAGGGGCCCGGGGGCGCCGGCTTTTGGGGGCGCCAAAAACGCCCCCCACTCCGGGGTCCGTGGGGAAGGCGTCTAACTCCTAAAAAAACCAAAAACTAACGACTTAAAAATTTCGACGAAAGCAGGGCTAAATTAGTAAAAAAAACCACCCCTTTTTGGAAAAGTCAAAAATAAAATTTTTCTGGGGGGTTTTGCCCCCAGACCCCACTAAAACTGGGGGAGGCATCCCCCCCGGAGGGCCCCATTGTACCAGGGTCCATATTTTTTTTTTTTCCCAACCATTGTTTCATGGGGGAGTTTCCCAAAAATGTTTTAAAATTTCCCTCCCCCCCCCCCCCCCTACCCAAATGCACTTCCTTTTGGGCCCCTAAAAATTTTTTTTAAATTTAAAATTTCGATGGCAAAAGGTCAAAAAAACCCAAAAAACCCCTTTTTTCCAAGGAATGGCAAAAAAAAATTCGTTGCCAATGCCTATTTTGGGGGGCGACTACAACAAACGAACTATAGGGCCCGGGAAAATTAAAAAACTTAAAGATGATCAAGTTTTTCCTTGCTATTTTCTTGGGGTTTCTCTTTTTTCTTTTTTTTGGGGAAGCATATTATGTTTTTCACATGTTGAAAAAAGGGAGGGGGGGGGGGGGGGGGGGGGCGTATTTTTTTTTTGGGGCCTATGGGCGCCAAATGTCCCTTTAAACCCGGGCCCCGGGCCACCCAATTTTCCATGATTTTATTTTTTGTGGGGGTTTGGTGAAAATTTCGGTTTTAAAAAAAAATTTGGCAAAAAAGATAAAAAAAAACAAAATTCTGTAATCAGGGGGCCCCCGGAAGGCCGGGCCAAAATTTTGCACTTTAAATTTTGGCGATTTAAATTTGTGAAAGTTTTTTTTTTGGAAATAATTTATTTTTCTTTCCTTTTTTTTTTTTTTTTTGGCTACCCCATTTCGTGACAAAAAAAACTCCGAAATGAATATCGGGATCATTTTGTTTTTTTTTTTTGGGGGTTAAACTAGGGGATTACTTTTGGGTAATTTTGATTTTCGAAATTAAAAATTTAAACTAAAAGGGGTAAACTAAACTGACTCCCCCTTTTTCTTCCTTTCCCCCCCTTTTAACAATTTTAAGGGGGTTTTTTTTTTAAATTTTTTTTTTGTATCCATAATTTTAATTTCCCCAAAACCCTTTTTTTCAAAGGGTCCCTACACCACATTTACTTTTTGTTTTGGTTTTTTTTTGGGGGTTTGTTTTTAAAACCCTCAGTTGAATTGGGAATTTGTGCTCCCCTCTTTAAAAAAAACACTTACCCTTCTTTAAACCCTAGGGGTCTGGAATGGCTGGAAGGGAAAGGGTATTTCCCCAAATTCCATTTTTTGTCATTTAAAAAATTTTAATCAACCAATCAAAAATTTAAAAAAGTTTAAAAAAAAAATTAAAAACTATCATTTTACCCATATTCTTTTATAATTTTTAAATATAATTTTTTTTTTCAGATAATACTGACATCGGGATTTTTTAAAAATTAGCATCGGGGTCGGGGAAAACGTTTCTTTCTTCTTACCCCCCCTTCAAAGGGGGTTTTTTTTCCCCCCTTGAATTTCTGTGGCAAAATCGTTTTTTGAAAGGGTGGTAGGCCTATGTAAAATTTTAACGATAAAAAATTTAAATTTGGGGCCCAAAAATTTGTACGATTGTGGGGAATTCATTAAAAAAGGGCATTTAATTCTATTTCGATTCTGAAAATATAACCCTTATTAAGGGCCTACTCTTACGGGAAAATTTACTTTGAAAACAAAAAAAAAAACCCCATTACATTCAAATGGGTCGGCCGTCCCCGGGGGTTTAAGGGGCCCGTTTGGTTTTCCCCTTGGTTTCTTTTCGAAAGGAGGGGGCTAAACGTGCCAGGACCCCCGGGTTTTTCTCCCCCCTCCCCTTTTTTTCATAAAATTTCATTTTAAACCTTTACAAACACCACTTTATCGTCTCGAATTTGTCAAAAAAGGGCATTAAATAAGGGCTTAAGCAATACCCAAACAATCAATCAATCACAAAATTTAAAAAGAAAAAAAAAAGAAAAATGACCCACATTCAACAGGGGTTCAAAAGTCTATCTGGGAAATAATAAAATCCCCCAATATTTCATCAAAGTCTCTAAAACTTTTATCTGTGTTTACTCATCATTACTTCTTTACGCAAAAAAAAGGTTTCTGAATAAAAACTCAACTGGCCAAATAAAAGAAAAAAAACCACTATGTACCAAACTCCTTGGGGACAAAGGGAAATAGGGTTGCTCCTTTTTTTTGCCCTTTTTTCATGATTAGAATGGATATTGTTTATGTTTTTGTAATCTTTTACACAACATGGGTAGGGAAAGCAAAACCCATGGGCCCGATAAAGGGGCTGAAATTGAGGGAGTTTGTAAAATAAATTTTCAGGGGAAGGGCCCTTATCGTTTTTTTAGGCCTATTTGTAATAAATTTAAAAAAATCAAAAAGATTCGTTTTGTTCGCTGAGTGGGTTAGTTTTTGTGAGAGGTTAAAAAATCCCCAATCCCTTTTAATCTCAGCTAATGGTTTTCCCAAAAACTTTAAAAAAAATGGAAAGGGGGGGTTTTTATCCTGGTGATTGTTGAGGTCAATTTCGTGACAAATTTAAAAAAAGGGTTTTCTTTTTTGTGGGGTGACTTTTAGTTTCAAAAGTCGATAATCGTAAAAAAATATTTTTATTTTTAATTAAAAAACCCCGGGACGTATTCGTACAAAACTAAATAACAATTAAAAATTTATCATTTCTCCCAAATTTTATTAATCGGGAAAACACTCCCGTAGGGGTAGATGATTAAATAGGGGAAACTCCAAAATAAAAATCCCCTCCCACGGGGTAAACGAACCCCGGTTCCCCCGGCCCGGGGTTTTTTTGGGCCCGGGCGAGTTTGAAAATAAAATAACTTATTCGAAAAACTTGATCGGTTTAAAATAAGGGGTGAATAAAAAAATAAACCCAAATATCAAACAAAGAAATATTAAAAGTTTTTTATCATTGGTGGGAAATTTTAAAAAATTTTAAAAAGTAATGAAATTTTTTATATTTTTGCTTTATTTTTTGCTGGGATATACAAAAATATAATATAAAAATTTAAAAAAAGTTTTTTATTGGGTGTTACGCTGGTAATAAAAAATTTAAAAAACCCAAAACAAAAGTCGGGCAAAAAATTGCTGAAAATAATGGTTTTTGTGGGGGTATTTGTGTCAAATGGGAAAAAAAAGGGCATTGGTTTACAAAATTTTTTTTCGGAAAATATTTTAGAATTAAAAAAAATAAAAAAAAGTTAAAAAAGCTGGGGTAATCCCGCGTTCATACTGTTTTCCCCTTAAAAACCTTCAAAATCGGGTCGGGGAATACAAGTTGACTGACCCCCTAAAAGCTGACTTGGGGCCCCAAAATCCCCAAAGCGCCCAAACCCGATGTTCAGATTTCCCGCTGAAGGGGGGGGTAATATCATTACCAAAATTTTGCACTTTTTTATAAATTCAAAAATCCCCAAACCCTTTGGTTTCAAAAAAAAAAGGGCCCTTTAAAATCCATTGGGGGAGAAAAAAGTTTTCCAAAAAGTGAAAAAAAAAAGGGGAAAACCAAAAAATGGATACCAATTTTTGGAAATTCCCACCAAAACCCTTTATCTTAAAAAACCCGAAAACCAAAAAAGGCCCAAAGCAAGAAACTGCGCGTTCGCATTGGGGGTTTTTAAAAAGTTAATTTTCGTTTAGGGGACTAATTGTTTTTTTTGGGGACAAAAAAAACGAAAGAAAAAAAAAATTTCTCAAAAGAAAAATCGTACTTTTAAAAAGGTTTTTTTTTTTTTTTTTTTTTGGGGCATTTTTTTTCGTTTTAAAATTTGGGCCGAAATTTTGGGGCCAAACGGGTGGGGGTAAAAACGTTCCTATTTCACATGGACGTTAGGTAAAGGGATGTTTTTGCTTTCCCCCCGCAAAAAAAGTTTTAAAAAGGTTTTTGCCAAAAAACTATAGAAATAAAACTTTTAATTTTAAGTTTTTTTGGGTTTTTTGTTTCGTATTTTCGTGGGGCCAAATTTTGGGGAAAATTTTGACCAGAAAGGTTTGGGGTTTTGGTTCCCCCTCAAACCCTTAATAAACCAGTTTTCAAATTTAGGGAAAAAAAAAACTGTAAGGGCCCTTTGGGAAAAAATTTCCCGAAGTTGACCTAAATGGAGTAAATTTCGGTGATTTCACAAATTTTCTATTCAAAATAAATAGGAATACGCGTACTGGATTGCATAGATTTACTCTTTATTAACGTTAGTGTGAAATTTGATAATTTACCCGACAAAAAATAACGAAAACAGAAAGCTGAGTGCCTAAACTCGTCTCTTCGCCAGTCTCAGCAACTTTCATGTCAACTGACATACGAGCAAAGTTTCTGACAACTGTGCTGGAAGAAGTCAGTCAAGCAAACATAAAACTGTTGTCCCCTGTCCCCAGACCAACCTCACCTTGAACGTCGCTAGTGCTAGGGTTTCGTCTAACTAAACTACCAAGTACAAGATTATAAGAATATTTCGTGAGGCATTTCGCTTGAAATACGAATTCTTATCTCCCGTGCGGCAACGGCTTATACGCTGATAACACGCTACCAAGCTCACCACCCCAGCAACGTGTAATATATACGTACTCAGCCTGCGCCTTGAGTGGCGTGCCATTGAAGATTTATTTACGATTATCTTGAAACTAGGGCGTAATTTATTCTTGAACGGTTTCCCCTACTAAGAGAAATGTAAATATTTGAAAACTAATAAGCGAGTAGATGAGGACCAAGGAGTGATCTTATGCGCTGTAAAAATACTAGGTTTACAACGTTGCAACTTTTTGACGACACAAAGTAAATAAAATAAATTCATATTTAGATTTTCGGGTCTACCCACTCAGTCATGCATTTTATCAACAAATATTCTTATTAGAGCTGAGCAAATATATCGAAATATCGAAATTTTAAAATCAACAACAAAATCTAAATTTAGTTAAAAACGTGAAATATTAAAACGTAGATGAGTTTTTTGGCATGTTAAATAAAATGTGTTATCCCTTCATGTTGTAAACCCAAGAAAAATGGATTAATTTATTTTAATTTCGGATCGCGTGCATAGTTATGGTGGAGGTGCCGGGTTATTAAACGCGAGTGTGATAGCGTAAAATTATTTTATTAAATTTTGTCGATACCCTAACAACCCTATTTTGCCACACGTTTTGAATATCAGGACTAGGCCTACTCTTTTAATAGGCTTAATTGATTGGCTCATATTAATGCACTTATGGCTATCGAGTGGATGAGAGGTGAAGATTAGGATGAAGTATGAAAAGAAGTGAGTAGGGGAAACCCGATACCGGTACGTAGCCTACTCCTTTCGAAAAGTACCAAGGAAACCAACCATCCCATCCAAAAAGACGGTGTAACTTTTTGATAGGCCCTCTAACATTTTTACTTTTATTTGTATTAGGTATTTACAATTTTTGATTTTTTGTCTCAAAATTTTTGTGTGATCACGAACCCTTGCTCAATTACTCAAATACCATATTGTAGCCAGTCACCCGAGGGTGGCAGCCATCCTGAGCAGGTATGTTACCCTACACAAAAAACTAAATAATAATTACCACTTCCAAGACTAGCTTTGTTTTAAAACAAAGGGAACGCAACCTCGTGTTGTCAATCAATAGTTCACCGTTCTGAGGCTCGGGTTGAGAATGAGGGGGCGTCGAGCTCGAAGACAATCCTCGTGATGTGACGTCCGTTTATTACTGGGTGTGGTGCAGAAATCTACACCTTGCACCATAGAAAAAACACAGCGATGCATTTATTTACCTGGCTCGGCTTGAAAAAACAAAATTGTTTAACCTTCCATGTTATCTTACTGTGGCGTTTAGGGGTTTTGACTGATAAGGGCATGCATGCCAGGTTGCTTTTGTTGTGGTAGATGCTTACAGTAGGGTACGTTTATTTGCTTACGTGCATGGTGAGTTATCTGGTCGTATCATTGGTCTTTCTTGTAATACTTTATGGTGCTTGCATTACCGCTTCGCGAACGCTTTTTTTAGTCGCGTTGATGGATGAGCTTTTTTGTAAGTTTTTAGTTTGCGTAGGACCACTTTTCCTTTGCAAGTGCTTTTTGAATGCATTGTAAGGTGGTTATTAGTTTCTATTGTTACTTGTTAATTGTTATTATAAACCTAAAAACTCATATTAAAACCTTTATGCTATGGATTCTGGCTAACTTTTTCAACTTTTTCTTTCTGAAAGCAATACATCACCCACCTTAATGTACATGTAAAATATGAACGTTGTAGCCCCACCCGTTTGGTCAGAATCGGCCCAAATGTCACGAAAATATCGCACTAAAAATCGAAAAAAATCGTAAAAGTACGATATTCATGAGAAATATTTCTTCGATTGTACCAAAAAACGTGGCAGGTCTAAGTTTAGAGATTTCGAAGGTCCCCTCCAATTTTCATCAAGATCGATGCCGTTTACCCGGTAGAGTGCGAACAAACAGAAGAAAAAAAGAAAAAAAACACCCGAGCTAAATTTTTTTGGGGGTCAGTGAAATTGAAGTCTTCGCTTCTCTCGTCCAATTAATGCACTAAGGCTATTCGAGACGATGAGTGGTGGGAAATGACTATGAAGGACGTTAACAAAAAAAACATGTCTTACATGCAGGATTCGAACACACGCTTCGGAGCAGCACCCTAATCGTATGTGCCACCGCGGGACTTCTTTGAATTTCGAGATTGAGTCAACAGCACCTTAACCTTTGGTCTATACTCAAGATGGCCTCCGCCGATATATAAACTCTAAGAAAGTCCTTACTTTTTATAAATTTCAATCATAAGATATTTTCTCTCGTGCACCTCGCACAATGAGAGACAATTTCCCAGATTCTTTGTATTTCTAGGTAATGAGTGTATGAAATGTGTTCTAAAGAATATCGACGGCTTTTTTCTGTTAGAACACAATCCCAGCATTCTCTAAAGGCGGATCCACACTTAAAAATAAGGTATCTCGTTTTCTACGTTATTTACAAAGTATTCATTATCAGCCTTTAATTATAGAAATATTTTTAAGTTATCCATAAAAGATTATTACTATTTAATTTTTTTTTTCCAACGATGTTTATAATTATGCTAATAATGCTCCAAGTCCAGCCAACTTAATATATATCTTTACGGAGGTGTCGTAGACTGTAGTCAAGCCTTTCAAAGTAGATGCTAGTTTGACTCAACTCTTTCGTACGTTGTTACAAGGTTTTGTCGTAAAATTGAAATTGTTCGACTTTCTTACGCATTAAAATTTAAAACAGTGTCTTATGCTCTAAACTATGTCTTTAAACTAGTACATTTGTGTGAACTTGACTTTATAAAGATGATAAAGAGACTTATAAAAATGTTTCACTGTCAGTCAGGATTGCCTGTGGCTGGCATCGAACCACAACCTCCGAGTCAGTCCCGCGTCTAAGCTCTAAGCTACACTTTACCTCTGGCGGGGCATGCTTCCGCTAAATATATGCACCACCCATTGCGCATTAACCCCATTACATAAACATGTGAAGATAAACCGAATATAATCAACATTTTAATTTCGCCCTTTCATAGACCGAACCACAAAAACCTATTTTTAGCAAACTCATATTTGTCCAGACATGCATTGCATGACTTAGCAAGGACACATTTTGACAGTTGGCAAATAGTTTTTCGTTTGGCTAGGAAACATCCGACGTAATGAAACTTTGCATAGCCTAGTTGTCAAGAATACAGTCATGGACAGCTGTCCTATACAGTCGTAGATTGTCACATATCAGCCTGAAAATCTTCACGAAAATAAGCAATTGTCGTATTTTTAAAACAAAATTATTACATTTAAAATAAAATGCTATCAAGATTTGAACACAATAATGAAGATTCGCGTTCGGTGGTTTCTTCCCCGAAAGTTTGATTACTCCCTGATTTGCTGATTCCTGTTTTTGGCAAACCTCATATTCGTTTGAGTGGGATCGTCTAGTAAATCATTTTTTTATCGTTTTTCTTTTTTGATGATTTTTTCTCCCCTTCTTTTCTTTTCTTTTTTTCCCCAGCCCTTTTTTATATTTGGTTCATCAATTAATTGCATTTAATATCATTTTTGAATTTGTCACCAAAATTGTTGTGTTTTAATGCATTGTTGTTGTAATGTTACTTTTTTCAAATCTTTTTGTGACTGTATATCTATGTAATTAGATTTATTTAGTTGTCCTCCTTTGAAAATCAGTTTCTAACTAAATAGGATAGACGTTAAATTAGTAAACTAATTCTTATTATTAAACTCGTTTTAAAATAAAATTCCACTTCCAAGACACTCAAAGTATATGAAACTTTGATAGTTGTCAAGAAGCCGCACATGGTTATTGTTTCTTAATCAGACAGAAATCATAAATTGTGGTATTTTTAACAAAATCCAAAATCATTAACGGTGACTTTGGAGCCGTCCTAGCAACGAAGCACATAATAAATTCAGAGTTGTGCTGAATCGGCCTTGTTGATTCTGGCGTTGATTCGCGGGTGTTCGCACTGTCCATACCACTGATTGCTATATTTCCTATTACAAATAACGATCTTTGGTTGGTTATCGCATAGATATATATCCCCTATAGTAGGGGTTATATATCTATGGGTTGTCGCTTACTCGTCGATTGCGTCGGGGCCTACAGGGTTGGCTTGGTCGCTTTGATTTAAAGTCCTTCACTGAAAATCAGTTATATAACTGAGTGGGTAGACTCTAAATACAATTTATTTATTTTTTATTGGATGAGCGTAGCGAAAACTTCAATTTCAACGACCCCTCAAAAAATTTAGCTCGGTTGTTTTTGTGTGTTTTTTTTTTTTTTTTTTTTTGTTTGTTTGGTACAATCGAAGAAATATTTCTCATGAATATCGCACTTTCACGATTTTTTTCGATTTTTTTTGTGCGATATTTTCGTGACATTTTGGCCGATTCTGACCAAACGGGGGGGGCTACAAAGTTCATATTTTTCATGGACCCTTAAGGTTATGGGGATGTAGTTTCCTTGTGAAAAAAAATGTTGAAAAGTTAACCAGAACCCATAAAAAAAAAACGTACTTTTACGATTTTTTTCGATTTTTAGTGCGATATTTTCGTGACATTTGGCCGATTCTGACCAAAACGGGTTGGGTCTACAACGTTCATATTTCACATGAACATTAAGGTTATGGTGATGTAGTACCTTTTTAAAGAAAAAATTGAAAAAGTTAGCCAGAATCTATAGAAGAAAGGTTTTGATATGAGTTTTTTTGAGGTTTATAATAACCATTAAAAAGTAACATTTGAAATTTGACAACAATCACCTACAATGCATTCACAAAGCACTTGCAAAGGAAAAGTGGTCCCACGCAACAAAAAACTTACAATAACGCTCATCCATCAACGCCGGCGGACTTTAGCGTTTTCCTAGTTTAATTAAGTTTACCTTTTTAAACGATCGTAAAATAATTTCCACTCTTTGACACTGCGTAAAATTTCACTCAACTGTGGTATCAGCGACCCGAGCGAACATGAATCTGCCTGAAACGCGTGCCCTAACAAGCAGTTATGATAATTTACCTTAAATCAGTTTTTTGTGAGTATCTTCTATTAAAAGATGTAAAAATAAACATGTTTTAAGTTAACAACGTAGCTGATGAGGTTGAGATTGTTAATAATTGTAATCAATCGGTGGTAATAATCGAATAATGTTGCGTGGTAGGCACTAGGCAGGCGTGCCTCTGACGGCTGGGGCTTTGAACTGTGATGTAAGTGAGGTAGACACCCGGAGGATCTGTTATGTACGTGTGTAAGAATCCAATGAGGAATGTTGTCCTTCTTGCAGTTCGTGTGCAATACCGAGACTATAGGGCGTTTCGTTTGCTTGGTAGAGTAGAGATGGAACGATTAAATGTTTAAACGCCCGCGACTCTTAAAATGTTAAAGAATTTTCGAAAAAAAACACATTTTGGTAAATTACATTTTTATCGTTTATTCACAATGTACCGTATAAAAAAGCAAAGGCCTCCTATAAATGACCTTTTAAACTGGATTTACTAATCTATTTTTAAGCCAAAAAATGTATGACATCCTTTGACTTTATAGTAGATGCAAACTTTGGCACAGTATAATATATTTAATTTGGATTTTTTTTGTGTAATTCCTATCTTTGATTACACCCACTCATATGGCACGTGAATATCACAAACTCAACAATAATTTCACTACGTCCAATAGGCATAGGCCCTACTTTTCAATTTGGTTTATTTTTTATTTTTATTTTTATTTTATTTTTATTTTTATTTATTTATTTTTATTTATTTTATTATTTCAATTGGTTTATGTTGCATGCGTAGCCGATAGACATGTTATGCTATTTTAGTTTTAACAATGACGTATTTTATTTTCCTGAGGTCATGATGTATAGTGAATAACTTTTGCTTTGTGCGTTCATATCGGTATGTAGATTTACAAAACTGGTTGTCGACCATTGATCAGAAAATATTTTGGTTTTAAAAAAGTTATTTTGATTATTTTGTGTGACAATATATCTTTGAAGTTATTAACTCACAATCAATCCATTTAGGGCCTACATTAAAATATTCAATTACGTATAATATAATATAACATAAAGTGACATCGAAAAAACAATTAATATGAACAATGCCCATCTCCCCGCGAGCCAACACAGTTTTTTCTGTAACATCCATGCCATTTCTTTGAATTCAATCATCATCAGTATATCAATTGTATAAAAAAGTGATTGTATGCGATTCCCTTTATAGTGCATAATGTTGGGACCCAAAATTTGAACTTACTGATTTTTTAAAAGAATTTTAGATTTATTTATTATTTTTTTCCTTCATCTTTTAGAGAAAAAAGGCTGATTTTGAATTCCAGATTGGTATCAAAGTTAAAAAAGCCTAAATTTGAATCTATTTTCAAAAATTAGATTTTTTTGTCAATTTTTTTTATTTTTTGCGTGTTCCAATTTAATCTTTTACAAGCTAGCAAAATATCTGGGACATCCCAGAAATTACACACAATTCTAATCATTAGAATTTAGTAAAGAAAATGTTGCCAATTCAGAACATAACAAAGCTTTTTTGACCGGGTTAAAAGTATGAAAAACTGGCAGATTTAATTGTGTGGATTTTAAAAGGTTGGGGGTAAATATGAAAACCACTTCCCTATAAAGGGTTAAGTGTACGAAATATTATGTGACTGCTGCAGGAAACCAAGTAATAAAAGCGTTATTGAGTTATTGTGTGTTTTATAGACCTATTGTGCCCTGCACCTGCACATGACGTGATAATCGTCCATCTTCCTAGCCAACTATTACACCTCATCCATAATGAAGTGACGTATTGAATAGCGCCCGTTAGCGAGTCGGCTGGCGCTAAACAATAATGTGTTAGAACGTTGCAAAATACCTGGACCTTTGGTAATTGCCTATTTACGACATGCACACTCGCACGCAAATACGTGTTGTGTAATGGTGTTTAGTTACTAGTTTAGATCAGCCTGCGGAATGGGGCACTTCCTGGTTTTAAAACTTACCGTTCGTTAGATGCAATATGTAATGTAGCGAATACTGACTGGAAAATTACACATTTCACCAATAAAATTGTAAGTATTTAACGTCTATCATATTCAGTTATAAAAACTGATTTACAATGGACAGTTAAATACATCTAATAACATAATTAATGCAGAATATTACAATAACTAAGGCCTATGTTTAATAAAATATTGAATATAAATAAATAAATACTAAATAATTGCTAATAGTATGGACAATTTGTACTATTAGTATAATTTTGTTTTAGAATTTTTGGTATTTGTATGTTTTTTAATTGCATACTAGTAACTCTGTGATTAGACTTCGGTATTTCAACAGGAATAACATTATTCGTTGTTTTAAAGTATTTTAATAATTTATTTAATTTAAAATGTGTCATTTGTTTATGTAAGTTTTTGTTAGTGTTTTTATAAGTGTATTGAAAAGATTGCATGCGATTCACCTTACTCTTAATCAATTCATGTACGTGCAAGAATGCTTCTCCTTTCGACACTTTTGACATTTTGGCAAACAAATTTTCGACAGATACAGTTGAAAATTGTATGAAAAGTAATACATACTTCTAAGAATGTATGCCCATGTGTAACTATTACTTCTGACGTAACAAGATACTAACCTTCCTTTCTAGCATGATAACGGGCACATGGTAAACATAAACTCATTGTCTTTATTATTTACATAATATAGATCGGAAAAACTAACAGTTTGTAAGTGTGATGTCTTTAAATAAAAAAAATGTTTTGACGGGGAGATTATGGCTGAAGTTATATAATGTTGCTGGTACAAGAACATTTTCGTCGTGTATTTGTTGTGTTGCGTTTCTATAGGCTATAGTGAATGGGGTTAAATCGTATAATAATAAAATTTCAAATATAGATAATAATTGCATGGAAACGCATACATAAAAAAGTATATCAACAAAAAGATTGTGTAACATTTTAAGAAACAGGCCCCTACAGGAAAACTTGTCGTTTTGTTTTATGAATTTGTTATTTTGTTTGATCCTACACTTGGCCATGACTTATTTAGCTACAAAAAATAGATCGTGATTTAGAGAGGAAAAGTAGGCTTACTGTTTTTGCAGTCTGTGGTTTAGTCTTTAGTTTACCCATCATTAATTGATAAACTAAAATGAATGCGTTCTTTTATACAACTGATATAGATAAAAATTAATATTTTAAGAAGTGTCTCAAATAATACTAACACTCGCTGAATTTTTTTTTGTCGTTGGCAAGGTTCGTAACGTCGGAACTTTTTGTGGTGTATCCGAAAATGGAATATGTTGTGATGCAATGTGTAAGGCATATATTTGGATGAGCGAAGCGAAGATTCCATTTCACTACACTGGAGAAAAAAATCCGGAATGTTTTTTTTTTTCCTGTATTTTTGTGTGTTTGTTAACACGATTCCGGCTAAACCGATACTCCGATTGAGATGAAATTTTATGGAGGCCTTCGAATCTCTGAACTTAGAACTGCCACGTTTTTGAGCGCAATCGGGAAAATTTTTCTTATAAAAAACGCAATTTTACGATTTTTTTCGATTTTTAAAAAAATTCTTCGACTTATAACACTTACATGCTTTATCCGATTGTAATGATTTTTTAACAGAACCTTAATTTTATGAATTAAGATATTCGTGTGAAATTTAAGCGTAATCGAAAAATTATTTCTCATGGAAATCGAAATTTTACGGGTTTTTTCTTTTTTAAAACAATTCTTTGACATATAACACCTACATGCTTTATCCTATTGTAATGATTTTTTTATAGAACCTTAATTTCATGAATTAATATACTCGTGTAAAATTTGAGCGCAATCGAATAATTATTTCTTATGAAAATTGCAATTTTACGATTTTTTTCTTTTTTTAAAATTACGTAAAAATTACGATTTATTAAAAAAATTAAGTTAATTTTTAATTTAATTTAATTTAATTGGATGAGCGTAGCGAAGACTTCAATTTCACCGACCCCCCAAAAATTTAGCTCGGGTGTTTTTTTGTTTGTTTTTTTGTTTTTTTGTTTGTTTTTCTGTCTGTTTGTTCGCTCTCTACCGGGCAAACGGCATATGCGATCTGGATGAAAATTTGATAGGACCTTCGAAATCTCTGAACTTAGACTTGCCACGTTTTTGGGTACAATCGAAGAAATATTTCTCATGAATATCGTACTTTTACGATTTTTTTCGATTTCTTGGGCGATATTTTCGTGCCATTTGGGCCGATTCTGACCAAACGGGTGAAGCTAAAACGTTCATATTATACATGGACATTAAGGTTATGGTGATTTAGTACATTTTGAAAGAAAAAGTTGAAAAAGTTAGCCAGAATCTATAGAAATAAAGCTTTTAATATAAGATTTTTGGTTTTTTGTACGATATTTTCGTGCCATTTGGGCCAATTCTGACCAAACGGGTGGGGCTTCAACGTTCATATTATACATGGACATTAAGGTTATGGTGATGTAGTACCTTTTGAAAGAAAAAGTTGAAAAAGTTAGCCAGAATCCTAGAAATAAAGCTTTTAATATAAGTTTTTTACGGTAAATAATACCAATTGACAAGAAACAAAAGAAACTTGACAACATTCACCTACAATGCGTAGGCAGCAAATCAAAGCACTTGCAAAAGTAAAGATATCCCAAGCAAACCTTAAACTTTAAAAAGCTCATCCATCAACGCGGCGGGACTTTAGCGTTTTCCTAGTTTAAAAAAAAATCTTCGACTAAGTAATGATTTTTTCACAGAACAACAGAAAATCCGCGTAACACATGGCAGCTCAATGCACCAATTACGCTCATCCAACAACGCGGCGGGACTTAAGCGTTTTCCTAGTTAATTTTCTTTTGACGCACATCTAGATTTCTACTACTTCAAAGTTAATTATTCATTGGATGAGCGAAGCGAAGACTTTAATTTCACTGTTCCCCCAAAAAATTTAGCTCGGGTGTTTTTTTGTTTGTTTGTTTGTTTGTTTGTTTGTTTTTGTTTGTTTGTTTTTCTGTCTGTTTGTTCGCCCTCTACCGGGAAAACGGCATATGCGATCTGGATGAAAATTTTAGGGGTAGACTTGCTACGTTTTTGGGTACAATCGAAGAAATATTTCTCATGAATATCGTACTTTTACGATTTTTTTCGATTTTTAATGCGATATTTCCGTGATATTTGACTCGATCGAGACCGGCCGAACGGCTACTCCGATCTTGATGAAACTTTATAAGAACGTTTGAAATCACTAAATTTAGATATGATATGATTTTGGAGGCAATCGAATAAATATTTCTTCTGAATATCGTACTTTTACGATTTTTTTAACGATTTTTAGTGCGATATTTTCGTGACATTTGGTCCGATTCTGACCAAACGGGTGGGGCTACAACGTTCATATTTCACATGGACATTAAGGTAATGGTTATGTATTGCTTTCTGAAAGAAAAAGTTGAAAAAGTCTGCCAGAATCCATAGAATAAAGGTTTTAATATGAGTTTTGTTAGTTTTATAATAACAATTAAAAAGTGACAATAGAAACTTGACAACAATCACCTACAATGCATTCAAAAAGCACTTGCAAAGGAAAAGTGGTGCTACGCAAACTAAAAACTTACAAAAAAAGCTCATCCATCAACGCGGCGTATTAGAATAATCGTGTTGAAGAGCCTACTCATAGAAAGTTACTACTGCATCTACCTATAAACAATAACAGGTATCTACCTTTTTATAGGTTGTATTATGTACTCATAGCCTATATTTTCCAATTTTGTACATTATACAATTTCTAACTACCCTAACATTATTTGGACCTACACTGTTATATTATTATGCCTAGGCAATGTATTAATAACTTTACTTTGCTATTATGAAACTCATTCCCATCTATGCCATGTTTTGTTTTCATCGTTTCTTATTCCAGTCTAGTACTTCGTTTATTTCAAAAGGCATTGCCAATTTTTCACGAATTGGAACCAACTTAAAAATCTTCCGCAACCAAGTTCACTTACTCCCTCAACCTTGCACTGTAAAATATTACATAATGCTAGAAACTCGAATCCAAGATGACTCGATGCATGTAACTGTATCCATTACATGCTACAAGTAAGTGTATACACCGTATCAACAGCAACACTGCAACAGGTATAATACCGCATACCTTGTTATGGTCATCACCATGTTACGTCAGTAATGCAGGTCAAGGAGATCTTTCCTCTTACATGAATATCGCATTTCGTGCCTTTTAGCGAGTATATTGTCTGTTCTAGTCTAGTGTCTTGTATGTCTGTCACTCTTCCTTAGTGACAATCGCTCATCGTTCTAAATAGCCTGACAGTTCGCGGAAGACAAACAAGTCTCGAGTACATATTCAGACTTCAGAGGAAGATCTCTGGGCTGAAATGTTTGACTGAAATATCATGCATTGAACGTAAATGAAAAACGTTCGATTATTTTAATATTTGTTTTTAAATTGTGTATACGGACAAAATGTGATAAATTTAATTTAAACAGACACGGTTAAGAGGGAGGGATAGTCGCGAAATTAAAACCACGCGAAATTACAGTTTTTTCGTGATATCTCGAGAACGATGCAAAATATCTAAAAACTGATTGCAGACAGCCCTGTGGTTTTATTAGAGCAATATGATGCAAGAAAAAATATTCAAATATAATAATCGGTGCGGTTTGTATAAGGTATGCATTTAATTAATTAACTCTTGGCCTAATTTAACGTCCCCTTTTTGAATGTGGGGTAAATCATGTTCATCACTCTAAATGAACGTGACATGTGCTTTAGTTTGCTATAAAATTACTAGGGCTTTTTCCCGTGACTTTCATGAGTCAAATTACCTTTGTGGTTACGTTGCGCCCCCCCCCCCCCCCTTTGAATATGGGGTAAATTATGTTCTTTAAAAAGCTGCCCTTCTAAATGAACGTGACATATGCTTAAGTTTGCTATAAAACTGATTTTTCTCATGACTTTCATGAGTCAAATTACCTTTGTGGTTTTGCTGCGTCCTTGGTACGAATAAGAAGTGGGGCAAGTGTTCAAAATACCTTCAAAACAAGTTCTAAACTCGAAAAAGAGTCTTTGTAAAAAGAAGAAAAAGTCCAATATGTTATTTCATCACTCACATTCCATAAATCTTTTCTCTAGAATAACAACCATAAAATGTTTTTTCAGTTCATTTAATCTGCATACATATCGCCAACCTACCGGCACAAAATCATTACCTCATCCTTGAATTCTCGCCGTTAAACCCGAGGCAGTGCCAAGTCAGGTCCTCGGCAACAGACTCATTTATTTTTATTACGTTTTTATGATTTTTCCGAGAGCTTTTCCTTTATGACTCTCTGTAGATGGAGTGGTATTCTGGTCCAGATATCGACGCAATGATTGCTTTTAGTAGCGATCTTTCTTGTTAGAGATTATTATCGTTTGATCGTTGAGTGGTTTGATTGCCCCAATAACAACGCAAGTCTTCATATTCTAGACTTCCAGTGATTGTTGCTTGGGGTTTAAATGGCGTAATTAGGAAAACACGAATTGCATTGAAAGTCATTATTGACGTGCGAGATGAGATAGTAATATACTGAATTATTCCTGAATAGACCAACCCACACTTGAACTTTTTGTTTGTGGAACTCGTTGGTCACGTGGTCATGCAGTCTCTACTCAATGTAGAAGATCCAAGGTTCGACTCCGACTATAGACAAAATACTTTTGATGTGGACTTTTTCCATTATTCTTGCCTCATGTGTAAACGCTGACTTTGGAGCCGTAGCAACGAGGCACATATGCAATTCTAAGGTTGTTCCGAGTCAGCCTTGTTGATTCATGGCGCTGCCCGCGGGTGGAATCGTGTCCAGCTTGTTTGGTCGATGATCGGTGTTTCCTATTTAAATTTACAGTCTCTAGGTTACTGTTCGCTCGTCGATTGTGTTGGCGCCAACAGGGTTGGCTTGGTCGCTTTACTAAAAATCAGTTATATGACTGAGCGGGTAGACTATAAATACCTCTTAATTATACCTGGGACTAACCTCTGCCTGTTCTGTCCCCCTGTTTAGTAAAATTAAAAGTTCTGTTTAGACAGGCGCGTAGGAACGTTTTGAAAGTTGGGGTCAAATCCATGAGAAGGTTTTGAGGGCGGTAGCTGGGGTCTGGGGCAAAGCCCCAGCCACCGGAGGCCCTTTCGCCGAAGGCGAAAATATTTTTCACCATACCACAGTTATTTCGTCATGTTTTAACTGCACTCTGACTCTGTAAACGATGTTTTACAGCAACTATCTGCGATCTAAAAACTCAAAAAATGAACGTGAAGTGGCCATTTTAGTAAATTTCAACCTATTTTTTTTTGTTACGAAGAACACAGAATACTCGGGATGTTAAGAATCACACAATCTACTGGCTGCAATAATAACTTAAAACACTTGAGGTATACTTGTCAAATGTGAAACAGATAGATCTTTTGATGGGAGTGCCAGCGTGAAAAGTGGGGGGGGGGGGTCAATTCCCCCATCCCCCCTTCCTACGCGCCTGTGTTGAGGTGCCATTCAAGATGGACGTTCGATACAGCAGACAGTCATTGGTGCTTTTCGTTCCCTCCACCTTCTGTAGCAGTAGGCTAATTCTGCCCCGTAAGACGACAGGAATAGAACTTGGAAATGAATCACTTTTTACGTTATCAGCGCTTATATATTAATGACGTAGTAAACTATTATGGGTGCCTTGCACGTGCGA
Organism: Sweltsa coloradensis; assembly: GCA_024449915.1. Classification (NCBI taxonomy): domain Eukaryota; kingdom Metazoa; phylum Arthropoda; class Insecta; order Plecoptera; family Chloroperlidae; genus Sweltsa; species Sweltsa coloradensis. The sequence continues at coordinate 23,772 of JAMZAV010003951.1, read as the reverse complement.
CTGGGCGTGTTAGTACGTGCAATATTGAGCTTGCAATAGCTAAATATTAAATATAACCCAACACGATTAGAGGGAGACACACCAGGTGCTAGGATATGTAAAGTATGGAAGTTTAAAACAAACGGCTTGATTCCTGACCTCCTTTTAGTTTTCAATAGTGGCTAGAATGACGGTGAGGGTACACTTGGATCAAAACGTGAATACAAATGGTTGATTTTAAAAAGTGTGTAGTTTTAGAAACGAGTAACTATTTTTGTTTAAGTTTAGGATGAAATTAAACACTATGAGGTTGGGGATTAGTGATTGATTACACACACCAGAAAATACAGTTTGTACTTGAAATACTATCTATATAAGACTACAGTCACGATTGATGTTTTGAAAAAATAATGTGTTTAGAAAATTATTAACGTGAAAATGCTACGTTTCTCATTATTTTCATGATAAAATTGATCACTTTTATTTTGTCGAGACCTGACCCTAGGACATCTAGGTTCGAGCTTTATTTATCGTTGAAAATGTAGTTATTATATATATTTGTTTATTATAATTATTTATTTAGTATACCCGACCTCAAACCGTCCGAGATAGCTCATGGTTAACGCGTGAGACTGACTAAGGTCTCGAACTCGAATCCCGAAATCGGCAATCCTGACTGAAGTTTTTCAAGGTTTTCTCCAGTCGTGTTAGCTGGGAGTGTCCTCTCAAACAGCCCTCAGACGTTCCCTTCACAGTTACCCTATAAAAACCTAGTTAATCACCTGATCACTCCGGAGGACCCCTACCGTGGGCATCCATACAATAGATGAAACAAGTCAAAGTAGATCAAACTCTAAAGCTAGTAAATATTCTTTGTCTTAGTGTCTATGTAATTAGTGGCATATAAATTAGTTGAAGGTTTGATTAATGTAACATATGCTCACGATTTTAGATAGCGGCATCACCTTTAATAGCTCAATGCTAAGTTCGCTTGCATACACAAAGGTATATTATTAGTTCGGGATGGCGTGCTTTCGACTTCCCGCCATCACTAATTGGACTAGATTCGCGCGTGTAAGGTATTTATTTATATATTTTTGTTATTAAAATTAAATGCTAACATAAGCCTAAAGCGTTCTCCAATGGACTTGGGTTCGAATTCTGCAAATTACACTATTTCTCAAAACGCCAATTTTAGCAAATTTCTGTATAAAAAAATGAAAAATTCATGTAAAATCACAGTTACAAGATAAAATTTTTTAAACTGGTCATTTTAATGTAGTATTAGGCTGGGCCTACATATATTTCATTTATTTTATTGTTTATCCTTGTCATAAAACATTTTAAAAAAAAAGAAACGGCGTCAACGTTTTATTTTTTTTAAAACTATGTAGTAAAAAAATAATTTTTTAGGGTAACATCCCCTTCAACGCTTTTAAATAGTTATATCAAATTTTTTTAAATATCAAAATTTTAACAAATGCAGTTAAGCACGTAACGACATAACTTACGTATTTTATTATATAAAATCGACAATTGAAAAAGCAGCCAATGTCCAAAAATTGACCTTGAGAATTGACAGTGTCCTCTTCTGTATCGCACTAATGTGTAACCATGGACTTAGAAAAGTAACTGGTGCCTTGTAAATCCATGCTCCCACGCAGTCTGCCACACACTCAGGCCTAAATGTATTTGGTATGAAACATGACTACGGACGCTACGGATAGACCCCTGTTCTCCCACAATACATGCGCTCTAAAAAATGGCGCTTGTAAATCGTCCTGTTTCTTGGTATTAATTAAAATATGAACACGTTTTTTTCTCGAAATTGATGACAATTCATTTCACTTTGGAGAATCCATATTTACCTAACAAACTATGAATATAAACCTTTGTTTTCCGAGTATATTTTTTGCTTGAAAGAAATGTGACCAATTTCCATTTCGTCGCCCACAGCATATGAACTGTGGTTATTGCATAATAACGCCGACCATTGATGCTGCCACCAACAGTTTAATGAGCGTATGCAATTGGTACTTAGCGAATGTACTCGACTTCAATTGAAAGGGAAGTTGTAGTTGAAACGAAATTGGGCGAAAAGGTTGACCTTGGGTTCTTGGTTAGAACGGAAGGAGTTGGCTACGTTTAATTATTAGTGCATATTTTTTCCGTCAGGAAATCAGTTATTTTTATACGTTGGAAGCACACACATTTTTATAAACGATTTCATAAATTTTGAATTGTAACCAACTTTTTGAAGCCAAAGTAAACAAAATAAGTAGGAAGTTATTTTTTATTTACTTTGTTTTTGGTTGTTTACTCCACTTTTCTAAAAACATATTCATTCATAATTATTTAAATAATATTAACATTATCACTATTTATTGTGTTGCATTGCCAGACCAAATAGGCCTACCTATTTCATTGTTATTGTCATCTGTTAGATTTGAATAATAAATTAGATTTGAATAATAATTATGCTAAAAAATGTTGTACATATATGGATTTGTGTGTGTATTTGTATATATGTTTGTTTGTGTATTTGGTTTGTTATATTTCTGATTTGCCACATCCTCTGCCAATTTTAAAATATGTAATGCCACTGAAGCCTGTGAAATTTCATTCGTATCAAGTAATTATGTTATATACACACAAATACAATTTTAACGCAATTTCCAATTCCATTTCCAATCCATTGAATGGTACAATGTAGTAGCATTGAGTTTAGAACCTACTCAATGGTAGTAGCCAAGCATTGCTCGGGTTGTATTCAACCAAATGGAAGGCACAGTGGCTTTAAATAAATATTTGATCAAAAACCCACTGAATATTTAAACAATTTGACCCCGACACAACTCTCTCTATTATTCTCTCTCCAACATTCTTGATTTCCTTTTGTCTAAAAGCAAATATCATTTGTCGCCGTAGTTAAAAATAGCGTGGGACATTCTTGTAGGTGTGCGAGTATATGGATGTAATATGCCCATTACAATCGAGTTGTCCGGTGAATACCGTGTGACGTAATCTCCAACCTGATTGGGTGGATATGACGTCATTCATGAGGTCACCGCTTCACTTTACACTTGCAAAGCTTTGTAAATTAATTCTAGCCTGGGGCTTGTATAATTTACAAGGCTGTGTGCTCAAAGTAGCGCATCACGAGCATTGCGAGCATTTGAATGATTGATTTGGGGAGTTGTTTAGTATTGAATCAGAGTACTTTTCGTTAAAGTTTGCCCCGACTGGGGATCGAACCCAGAACCTTCGGCTTTTCGAACCGATGCTCTATACCAAGTGAGCTATCAGGGCGTAAGACAAACTTTTACTAATGTTTTTGTTTGTTTGTAATTTTGGATTAAGGGCGCGTCAACCGTTAGGTCATAATGCGCCACTCTAGCCTAGGAGATATGGGGAGGAGGGGTCCATGCTGGTCAGAACCAGCCACGGGTAAGGGGAGGAAAGGGGGTTCTCACGTCGCTGTCGTCATCGTCTTTGTCATCGTTCGTTGTGTCATTGTCATCGTCGTCGGGGAGGTCGTCAAGGGAAGGGGGAGGTGTCCCCGACGTCGATTGCCAGAGCTCGCCTCTAGATTCGGGGAGTAATATACTCCCCTCTTACTAGCTGATGTTTGCGAGGTGGACTTTTTCTCTTGAATCGCCTTGTACGATTAGCAGAGCCATGCTCTGGGCCAATTCTACCCCGGGCCCAGACGGGGGTTACTAATGTTAGTTACTTATTGGAAAACGAGAAAACCAGAACCCTATTATTTGTCCTATCGTGTTGTGGTTTGCACCAAAAAACAAAATTGTAGGCCTAAGTAAGAATGTAAGCATTGCTATTCGAGCACATTTTCGAAAAAATATCCATTTCGGGCCATTTCAAACCGTCAAGCCAAAGTTCGTGATTATATTTTCATTTTCATTATTTATTCAAAAAGTTTGGTATCTCCATCATTGTTCTTATATAACGTATTTAGTACTTATATTTTGTGTAATCTAAAACCTCCTGTTGGTTCATTTATAACTATGTTTTATTCAATTCAGTAAGGCCACGTCTAAGATAGATTAACCTACGTACAGAACCGGCACCAAATTGACTTTGTAAATATATGGGCTACAAATTAAGCATTCACTTCGATATGAGTTTCGAATTATAATCTGAATTTCAATGTTGATCTTTATTCAGTATACTCTGCATCTTCTAGAATTGATAAATTTTTGAGCTATCTTGCAAATTAGATCAACACTTGATTATTCTAACAAACTTTGTAGGTACCATAACATTAAGGCTGCTGTCATTCCCCTTCCACTTCCATCGAATGACCAATTGATTTTGATTATTCGTCAATCCTTTTTGATAGTCTGGTTCATTTTGCAAATAAGATCAAACATAGGTTATACTGAGCTGTAAGGTATACATTAGGCTGTATGGCATTGGCTGCTGTCATCCCCCATTTTAATTCTCCACTATATCATACAAACCGTTAACGTATCGATTTTGATTCAGTCTGACCATCTTATAGATTTTATCAATTTTGGATTGTCTTGCAAATAATATCACAATTTACATCGATACGTTTGCATTAATAAATGTTCCGTATTATAATAATGACATGTGTTATAATGTTAGAAATGTATACTTTTTAAATGAATGCAAAATATAAATACATAATAAACTATAGATTCATCAAGGCTTCAAGGCTGATTGGAGGGGGAGGGGGGGGGGGGGAGGCGGTCAACTTCTCATCATTATCCAAGTCTTCAAACCATTGTCAATCTATTTTAGGCGTCCGACTCACCAAAATAGATTCACGCTGTTGATAATATATGGGCATGACTTGCACACTGGGCTGTCGGTTCGTGCCACAACGCGTTTATCATGCACAAGGTAACGTTACACGGGCATGCAGATGGCTGGACTCACGTATCACAGCTGTGCGGTGTGAAGTTAGCACTACAGGATCTGCCCTGGGTTTATCTGCGAGGGGACGATATACAAGGAGGACTTTATTGCACAAGAAGTATGGTAGCGTTGAGTGACTAATATATAGCTAGAGTCGTAACGGCCTATGCTGAGTGTCTACGGAAAAATTTGCCTCCGCTCATGTAGTACATTGCCAACATGCTAGGCAGCGTGCCCGACAGCTCGAGCGAAGCTACAGCTACCTAGCAGCAATCGGAGTAACTTCGTAGGCCCCTAGTGGAGAACCGGATGTTAATTTAAATTAGAACGCGCGGAAATATTTTAACATAAGATACATTGATACAAGCATTTCGTTTGTAGGTTTCGCGATTAATATTATTATACATACAAATAAACTTGTTTTCGAGTGTAAAATACAAATGAATATGTCATATATTGTTTGTTTTATATATTTTAACATAAAATATTATGTATTTATATTTTGAAACTTCTAAAAGTTTAAATTCTCTAAACTGTCATGGTAATAAAGTTATTTTGCAGCTGCATGGTATTGTTCTAGGAAGGCCATGCTTATAAGGAAGTGTATTAAAAGGAAATATACTAGGAAGCTTCGCAAACGCTTTTTCAGGCGCGTTGTTGGATGAGCGTAATTTTTTTTAACGAAAAAAGCGTAAAATTGCGATTTTCATGAGAAATTATTTTTGATTGCGCTCAAATTTCACACCAATATATTAATTTATAAAATAAAGGTTCTGTATAAAAATCGTTACAATCGGATAAAGCATGTAGGTGTTATAAGTCAAAGAAATGTAAAATAAAAAAATAAAAAAAACGTAAAATTGCGATTTTCATAAAAAAAAAATTTTTTGAATGCGCTCAAAGTTCACACGAATATATTAATTCATGAAATTAAGGTTCTGTGAAAAAATCATTACAATTGGATAAAGCATGTAGGTGTTATAAGTCGAAGAAAGTTTAAAAAAACAAAAAAAACACGTAAAATTGCGATTTTCATGAGAAATAATTTTTTTAATTGCGCGTTCTGCTGCGCGTTCAAAACTGAACGTGCAATGAAACAACTACTTATTTCCTTGATTACTGCACTAATTAGAAACTTGAATCAGTGAGTATCACCCAAATATGAACAACACTGGTCAAATTACTAATAATTATAGAACTGTCAACGTCACTCGCACCGGGTACCGGCAACGTTAACTATTATTGGTTCACTTTACGGTTTGGAACAAGTTTTGTTTTCTGACTCATCAACCCGTGAACCAAACGATTAAATTAATATCACCCTTATGAAAAATAACTATTGAGAACTATTAAAAAAAAACTAATAGTTTTGGCCAATAGTATTATTGGACACGACTATTGAGTAAAAACTATTCACTATAACTATTGAAATACAACCTTAAAACTATTGTACCCCCCCAAAAAATATATTTGTGTATAACTATTGAGGATAAACTATTGGAAGTATGACTGGAAATAACTATTAAGAATAAACTATTAACAGTAACTATTGACATAATTGTACCCAGTAGTTATTATGTATAGTTAAGTTTCAATAGTTGAAGCTAAATCGTTTAAATAGTTATTTGCAACTTATAACTATTGCATATAACTATTCAAACAATCTTCCACTATTGTAGCATAACTATACATAATTAACTATTACAAACAACTACTGTTATAAAACCATTGGAAATAATAGTAGGAATAACTACTGGCTATAACTATTGGCTATAACCATTAGGTTAAACTGCTGACAATAACTATTGAAAAACTACTGACTAACTATTGGCTTGAACTATTGGCTATTACCATTGGGTGAACTACTGACAATAACTATTGGGTTAACTACTGCAATAACTTTAACTACTGACAATAACTATTGGCTATAACTATTGGGTGCAGCTACCTCCTGGGTAAAACTAGCCTCCTACTGCTATACTACCAACACCTCCACCACTACTACTACTTCTTTACTACTATACTACTGCTCCTCAGTTCATCTCACTCTGGGGCGCCGGGTATACCCCAGTCAGTCTGCCAAGAACCTTGTAGTAACCTTTACGGACATCCTCAACTGGGGTTCTCATTGCCGTATCAACCGCATGCGGGCACGTCTTAACTTACTCAAGATACTTTGTGAAATTTCTGGCTACAGCTTTCGTACTCCATGATACACATAAAACTTTAATCCTCCCCCTCTTTGAATCCAAGGCCCTGGATGCTGGCACCTGTTGGTCGAGGATGTCTCCAGCAGAGTACGCCCTACTTCTCTCTGCAGCGTAGGTTTCTCCGTCGTACTCGTATTGCACGGCTTCCTCTGATGACGCGGAATTAGTTCGGGGACACCCAAACCTATGTCGGCGGTCTCAGCTTCAGACTTGATACCCTCGCAGGGTCTTACGTGCAATGTCCCGACCTCGCGTACCCAACTTTTACCCTTCCGGTCGACTAACTCAACAAATTTTACGTAATCTCGATGTGTTTTATGTATGTTTAGGTACCATATGAATTTGAATGTGTAACTAAATCTGATTTTCTGTGATCCCTTGTATCAGGCGACAGAGGGTCACCTTCTTCCCTGCATTAGCCTTCCTGCCCTATGGGCAGGTGAAACTCAATAAATAAATTTACTACTACTACCGGTACACATCAGTGATATTAGTAAAAACTGGAAAGCAATGAACAATCCATACCCTAGCTTTGATAAGGATAGTTGACAAAGAACAGGCCTTCAATCAAGCGGAACATAAATTATGCGCTTGGCTGCTGGGTGTGGAAAACTTTAATGAAATTTTCTGTTTATTTTATCAATATAGGCCTAGGTCTACATACCGGTACCATAAAAAAGGCCTATGGATTTTTAGAAAAGGTATTTAATTTGCAGTTTATTATGAATAAAATAATTAAAATTCATGACACATAATGTAGGCCTGCTATGTGTAGAAAAGGGCCTATAGGCCTATTGGATGACTGATAACAGTGATACGTATTAGCTACGTTTCACTCAAGACGTTGCTGATGCCATTGATGAGAATGGACAAATAGATGGGGTTGTAATAGATTTTGCAAAGGCTTTTGATGTAGTACCAGTACCTCATGACAGGCTAATGAAAAAAGTTGCAGCAATGGGTATTGACAATAGAGTAGTACAATGGATTGGAGAGTTTCTCAGTGGAAGAACGCAGAGGGTGAGGGTAGGAAATCAACTATCAAGTACCTGTGAAAGCTACCTCTGGGATACCACAGGGTATAGTGTGTTGGGTCCTTTGCTGTTCATTGCATACATCAACGACCTGCCTGAAGGAATAATGGCTAGGGTACGACTTTTTGCAGATGATTGTATTATATACAGAATAATGAGTGTTAGGGACTGTAAAGAGCTCCAGCAGGATTTATATTTAGTAAATAAGTGGGTGGAATTAAACAAAATGAGGCTAAATGGTGACAAAAGTAAAATGTTGAGGTTTACCAATAAGAAAAATGTTATTAAATATAGGTATAGATTAGGCAGCTGTGAAATAGTAGCAAGTAAGAGATGTAAATACTTAGGATTAGCTGTAGCTAGTAACCTAAGCTGGGATCAGCACATAAGTGCAATGGTAGCTCAGACATATAAAAAGTTGCATTTTGTGATGAGAATTTTAAGAGGATGCAGCAAGAAAGCTAAAGAAAAGGGATATCTCACATTAGTAAGGCCTAGTTTACAGTATTGTTCAAGTGTATGGGGCAGCTACCAGATAGGGCACACCAAGAAAGTTGAGATGGTGCAGAGGAGAGCACCAAGATATGTTATGTTGGATTTTAGACGGAGAGCCGAGTGTTACAAGAATGTTAGAAAACCTTAGATGGGAAACACTTGAAGGGAGGAGAAAAATTGCCAGGCTATGTGCTATGTATAAAATATACAACGGAGAACAAGCGTGGGTAGACCTATCTGGCGGCTTGAAAAGGCCGACTTTGTAGGAAGAGGTGACCATGCCTTCAAAGTGAGGGTTGTAACTAGCAGAACTAATACTGGCAAATACTCTTTTCTGGCTAGGGCCAAAAGGAGTAATGGTGACTCTTCCTAAATCACTGGGAGTATTAAAAGGACTGTTGAAAAGTTAAGTGTTATGTCTTATACCCTTGTACATATAGATTTATCATAATTTACTATTAAGTTATATTCATATTTTTACATAATACTAGCCTATGTATAGTACGTATACTAGCAGCCACTGAGCAGCCACCATCATTGCAATCAAAGATGCCAATAAATATTCTATTCTATTCTAATTGACCATATGGTATAGACTACAAAATTAGGTTCAAAATTAAAATGATACATTTGTCATGTTGTGACAATATGCAGCTATATGCATATCTTCTTATGTAGGCCATCAAACTGAGACCTACTATGCTAAAGAAAGTTAAAGTTAGTTTTATTTTGAATTCTACTACCTTACCTAATAGTAGGTAATAGATTTAGGTTTACCATACACTTGAACCCTATACCCACTTACCAGTGGCTCATTATAACTTCACTAGGTAGGCCTATGTGGGCAACAATGAAGCTAGGCCTCCATGGGGTAGCCCTATGAAAAATACATGTTTTTGCCATACTTACACCTTGCTCTTAGGCCTAGTACCTAAACAAAGAAAAAAAAATGTAATTTTTGGTGAAATTGTTAATGGTTTGAAAATTTTCATGAAGACTTTCAATGGGAATGTTAAAAAATTCACATCACTTGGGAATTGGGATGTCTTGCTCTAGGCCTAGGCATGGTTGTCATGGTTAACGCATAACAACGTAGGCTACAACATGGATTGGCGTATTATGATTTACAATAACGTGGCACGCCGGTGACGTCAGCATCTTATTACTTGCCTACACTAAAGAATAGTAGCTTGTACACCTTGCTGGTAGCAAGGGTGGTCCAATTTGAAGTAGGGTCTATGTAGGGGCCTCCGCCCATCTGACCTACCACCAGTTCAGTTTATGATATCGAATTTTTAACAAATAAACTACCGGTAGGCCTACCATAGTACTCCATAAGTAGTAAATCAGTTTGTATTAGGTCTACCTAACTGAATAGGAACGGACTTGGCCTATACCTACGTTAAATAAATAAATAAAATCATAAGTAGGCCCCTAACTACCTTCACATTAGGTAAAATTGGTACGGTATAAGGATGGGCAAAAAGGAAAGTGGTTTAAAAAATGCTTAATTTTTTACAGAATTTTAAACTTTGACTTTAAATGGATCGGATATTGCATCCTGAAAAGTAGGTCTACCTGGTATGAAGGTAGGCCTACCCGCAGCTAGATATTGGTCATCAGATAGGCCTAATTATAAGACAATGATATTTTAGGCCTACATAGATCTAGGCTTAAGTTGTGAGCCATCGTACGTTAATACCTATGTACGGCGTAGGTCAACATTTACACTTTCCACCTACCGAAACCCACCGACCGGTATAGCCCACCGTTCCAGGTGTGCAAATTTGATCATAGCTAAGGCTAGATTACCTTCTGAAAAATTAACTTAGAATATAATGATGGTCTTTGAGGAAAGTGGTTAAAAAAATGCCTGTTTTTTTTTTAAAGAATTTTAAGTTTTAACTTTAAATAAATCAGATCTATTGCATCCTGAAAAGTAGGCCTACATGGTAAGAAGGTAGGCCCCTATATAAAAAAAATATAATAATTGGTGATCAGATAGTTAAGACAATAAATTTTTGGCCGTGGATAGTCATACGGTCAGCCGTATTACTAGGCCTAGTGCAAAATTAAGTCGTATGGTCAATGATTTGATTGGATGGAGGCGTGCCGTAATAATAGTGTAAGATAGTCAAACGGTCAAACCTACAAAACCTAAAATGTTTTTATTTTAAAATAAATAAAGGACTTTCAACCAAAAGGAACTAACGTTTACAAAATTCAATTATTTGCGGAAAAAACTAACGAAGTAGGGCCTACCTACGACTTTTTTTGCTATTTTCACCCACTCTCTGCAGAACAAAAAATTACAAAACCTTTTACATTTCTATTCCACCAAGAAGGATTTGCTATTTTAGAATAATTTGCAGAATAATAGGCTACCTAAAGGGCTAAACAGAATGGTAAAATAAAGCAGTCTAACGAAGAATTAAGCCGCCGACCTTTTGCATAGAACTCAAACGCGCTAGCCCTACCACTCTACCACACTGCACTGTTGTGTATGAAGCTATCAGCCTATGTTAGGTGGTATTGTCGATGACCGTATGACTAGTGCAGAATTATTCGTACGACTATATCCACTCCGTAATGTTTTAGGCCTACATAGATCAAGGCCTAATTTGTTAGCCTTCGTATGTTAACATGTAGGCCTACACGTTCCACCACCGAGTAGGCTTAGGCCTACCGGTAGGCCTATCCTACTAAGCAAGAATGCCCTGTCTACAAAAAACATAATGAGTAAGGCTAAATTGAAAATTAGTGAATTCATTTCTGCTGCAAAGGGTTTTTATTATAATTTAAAAACAATTGCAATAATGAAGTTCTAAAATCAAATGGAATTTATTTACAGGGATAATAATATGATATGATTGATATCCAATTAATCCTACCTACTGTCACAGTTAGGGATTTTTGCTATGAAAAAATCACAGCATTCACTTCCAACTTCTGTTATTTACCTACCTTAAAAAACTAGGCCTAGGATAAAAGCCCTATCTGCATGGCAAAAGTGAACATAGGGCCTTCTTCCTTAGTAAATGCTCATAACTTTAGTTGGGGCAAAGTACAAAACAAATTACACCTATTTATAGCGGAGTTAGGGCTTTCTATAGGCCTAGCTTAGCACATTATGGAGCATATAATGGTAGGGGCTAGGCCTACTTCTTACTCAAAATAGACCAAAAGTGTAGTTATAACTACACTTTTGGGGCCTTTTTGCTTAGTAGGGCAGTATAGACTACCAGTACCATAGGCCTAGGTGTGAACATTTTTATACTAGGCCTAGCTAGACCTAGACTAGGGCTAGGCCTACTACCTAGGCCTAGTGTCCTGCAAAATTCAGTCATCTTGTTTAGGCCTACAGAATGTAAGGCCTAGGAAGGCATGCAGATAAATTTATACACAAGGTGAAACTGTAAGGCCCTAGCTAGCCTAGGCCTAGGGCCTACATAATATTCAACTTCACCAAATGCATGGCACAAATGACACTAGGCTACTAGAGCCTAGGCCTTACAATAGGTAGGCTAGGCCTAGCCCTCCTGGTGGTACAAAATATAAGGGCCTCGAGACTCATTAACTTTTATTTATTGAGGAGGCATAGGCCTACCTCAGCCTAGGCCTACAACTGTAGGCTAGCTAGGCTAGGCCCCTAGGGGCTACCTACCATGCACCTCCACCTAACCTTGACAGTGTGACTTTCAGTTTCAGTTGTTAACATTAATATGAGATAGGCCTAGGCCTACGCTAGAGTCACTGGGAATTAAGAACGGCCTAGCCTAGGTCAACGGCAAGGCCAACCCCAACCTTATTTTGGGTAGGCATTAAGCCAGGCTGAGGCCTAGGCAGGCTAGCTAGTGTGAAACAGTCTATTTTCAGCTTGGCCTTTGGCTTGTTGATAACGTACCTACCCTTATATTATACCTAAACATAGTCAAGTAAATAGCCTAACGATTTGACTAATTTGATCCGTGATTTAACAACGTTTTGACAATATCTGAGACCTAAACATTGACATATTAGTAGATCAGCACAGAAGATGTGTTTATCCTAACTGGCATTTCGAATCGAACAATCGAGCGATTTCGGAAGTGCCAACATAGAAAATTTCCAATTCCCGAAATAAGCGTATTGTACTGTCCATTTCTTATGAAATCTTTTAACAAAATCGTATTTTACTAATCATCGTGTGAAGTATAGCAGTCTTCAAATAGTATCCAATCCTCAAACTAGAAATATTGTAGCCTAATTAACTTTGTTATAATATGTCATATATATTTAGGGACAAATCCTTTAAGTTGGCTACATGTGTATTTGTTGTGTACTGCAACGCTATTGGCTAGTAGAGAACCTGGGTCACCAATCGCGCGCGATCCTTGTATGTGTGCGGTTAATTCAAATGCAGGGCGATGAAGCAAACATTACATTATTTCATTTATTATTTTAAAATGTTTGTCTTAAAGTTCCCCCTGAAAAATTTCTATTGTTTACCATGAAAACAATACACACACATAACAAAAACTTGTAGAAATACAGCCAAACCTTACACACTCAAAAGAAATGAGATCTAAAAAAAGGGCCAAGCTCATCTACCCTTCCACATTTGCGCATTCTTAATTCATAAACGTACAGTGTCCCATAACAGCATCCTCGAAAAGCTTGGCAAAATAGAATTTGCGATTATTAATTTAAACGAAATAGTTCATCAAAGTTCTTTTTTCTAATTAATTAAAACGTAATAACATGCAAATTTTATTTTGCCAAGCTTTTCGAGGATGCTGTTATGGGACACTGTACGTTTATGAATTAAGAATGCGCAAATGTGGAAGGGTAGATGAGCTTGGCCCTTTTTTTAGATCTCATTTCTTTTGAGTGTGTAAGGTTTGGCTGTATTTCTACAAGTTTTTGTTATGTGTGTGATCTCATTACTTTTTCAAGTTCCATTGCAAAATTATATGTTAAAATATAATAATTTTATCAAAGTTGATTTAATTTCTATGGTATTAGCAATAACAATATAGGATGTAAAATATCTAGACCCGGATTCATGTACATCCTGGGTATAGGTGGTATAACCATGGTATAACGACGGTATAAGGACTGGACCCCAATTCTTGAGTTCGTGGGAGATGACTGTTGAAAACGCAATTTGAAAACGAAGTCGTTTTCGTTTGACACTTTAAAAAGATATGCGTATAGCAAAGAGCTCGAAAAAGTTCTATATTTATTCTAGATGGCAGTGCCTTCATAATCGAAAGACGAGTTGCGTGAAATGATTTGATTGTTGCAATTATGTAAACAAACAGATGAGCAAGCGCATATTATTTTGACACCTTGCTTCGACATTGTGTTTGTGTGTATTGTGTGACAGAACCATAGATACTACTATACCTGGACAGAACTATGTTGTGCTGGCCTAGGGTTGGCTAGGCTTGCCAAACATGTAATGTAAGTAATAATTTTATCTAGTCCTATAGCCTAATGGAACTTTAGACCTACACTGTTGTATTATAAATAATTTTCTACATCTGGGCCTAGGTCAGGGACGGTTTCTGATTTGTTTTATGAGAGTATAATGACAACTTTTCTCATTTCACACATAGAAGCAAAATTTAAAATGTCCGCCATTTGTTTACGTATCGCACTTTCCCGCCGTACTCTGCTTATACCGTCAACAAGTGTCAAGTAACTATGGTTACTTGTTGATTGTATAAGGCTTATTTTAAAACCTTTATTTGGAAGCCTTCCAACAAACTTTTTCAACTTTTTTTTTCAAAAGAGACTATAATACTATAACCTTAATGTCCATGTAAAATATGAACATTGTAGTCCCACCCGTCTGGTCAGAATCGCGGGCCGACGTATTAGATGTAAGTAGCAGTAGTAGCAGTAGTAGCAGTAGTAGGAGTAGCTAACATCCTTAAAGTGATTTTGAGCATGTTTCAAGCCATTTTTTCACCAAGAAGGAATGGTCGTACCCCAATAAAATTTGGCATGTGTTGTCAGGTACCTAAATCCCCTCGATTGTGATAGTTTTCAAGTTCACATCACGTTACATGACGGCTGGGTAACACCTCGAAATCACCCCAACTCTGCTTGGTGTATAAGGTGCTTGAGTGTGTAGCGCACCGCGGCTTGGCTGCGGCGCCCTAACGGGCACCTAGATACATATTTAACGATTTTAAAGTCATAAAGTTTCACTTTTAACTCTTTATAGGGCAAGAGTCTGGGACCCAAAATTTTGATTTCTACCTTATCAATGTGAAGTTCGTGATTTTTTAAAGGAATTTTAGAATTTTTTTAGATTTTTTTCCTTGATCTTTCAGTAGAAAAATGCTGATTTTGGAGGTGCCTAGTGCACCACAGTGAATGTAATTATGATTGTAATTATGAAACGCTCAATAAATTGAATTGAATTTGACATCAAAGTTGAAAAAAGTCAAAAATGAGTTTGTATTTTCAAAAAAAGATTTTTTTTTGCAATTTTTCATTTTTTTCCATTTTTTTTCACGTTCAAATTAAATCTTCTACAGGCAAACAAAATTTCCGGGACAACCCGGAAATTTGTGTTTTTGAGCGTTTTTATACACAATTGGATTTTTGAACCATTCCAAAATTCTTCTAATCATTAGAATTTAATATGGAAAAATTCTACGAATTCCGAACAAAACAAAGCAGCTTTTTACCCGGGTTAAAAGTATGATAAACTGGCAGATTTAAATATGTAGATTTTGAAAAGTGGTGGTAAACTATTATACCTACCTATACCCTATAAAGGGTTAAATACTTGTCAAACTTCATATACGGTACTGTACCCATCAATTACTTTGTTTACTATGGAAAACTGTTCACAACATTAAGGACACGTTCTGGTAACTTCAATAGTTACCTTCTGATAAAAGTAGTTTGACTACATTGACAAGGAGTTTTATTTGTAATGGGATGCCCATGACTAGATTTGTACATCACGTGTAGTCTATGTCCTGCATAGACCGCAGCAACGCCAAGCTTGCTGCAATTCTAGACTACTGTTAGAATTATGCATTCTACGATTCATAACTTATATCACGTATTACCTTTCATTGACTATAATATTCATCGTTTCTTACTGAACATTGTCTGCATTATATCTCTTCATTAATTATTTTTCTTCTTGGGTATACCGTATAACAGTGTAAAGCTACTCAATACTCATCACTGTGGGAGTGCGACATTAATTGTTGGCGTAACTGTCAATCAACTCTATAAGCAATAATCTTCCAATTTACTTCGGCTAAACACTTATATTATTCTATTGGAAAAACTAAAATTTCTTGCTTATTCATAATTGACCAGGATGCTGGCGACAAATTAATGCTCATCCAGTGCTTGATTTGTGCTAGTATGCATAGGCCTACGCGTGGGAACTATCTTTTCAAGAGGTCATAACGACGTATCACTACCTTTTTAACGGGTTGAATTGCTGACTTTGTCGTTTTCCTACGTAGTAAAACACATTGCCATTATAGTTGCAAATGTTGTTAGCAGTTAACCATAGTGTTTACCGTTTTGTTATAGTACCGGTACTGGGAGTTACTTAATTTCCCCCAAAAAAACTCTAAATTTCACCAAATCAAATCTATTCTTATAGGCCTACTTCTTCTTCTACTTCAACTTCTAATTTTTTGGAATCGTAACTAATGCTAATTCAATATTATCTCATGTAGGTTTTCTCGATCTTTCTCTTGGTAGGATTGGCCACCGCTGTATAAAGTTCCAAACGTTAAACCAAAATTGTTTTTTGAAAGCCTTAAATTGTTCAAATTTTTCAGTACATTTTTTCCAGTTTACTTTTTCCTACATTGCGGCAGGAACCGTAACGATAGACTGTTGCTGAAAATTAGCCTGAGCATTCTTAGCTGTTTTGGCGGAAAGTGTAACGAATTAAGTGATATGTGACCTACAATATGGTTGGTATCTTGTTACAGTGTAGAAGTTGACGTTTTTTTTAGTGCAGAAGACTTTTGGTACAATTACATACATATGTATAATGCGAAATAAACCTACTATACATACATAAAAAGGTAAGACTTAATTCGGCTTACAACGCAAGTTGCATAAAGAAGCCTATATTTATTATTAGCTACGATCGAATCAATTGCAACTGAATAAGTTTTCATATTGAGTGTGTTCATATTATCACCGCCATTAGTTAGCAGCAAGTGTTGTGCATAGTTTTTTAATGAATAGTTGGGTGTTTCTAATCATTATCTTTTCCAACTCTCAATAGTTGAAATATCACAATGTTAACTATTCATGGTTAATAGTTTATTATAAAACTTTAACAATGCCAATAGTTCATATGAGAAATATTGATGGACCAAAAGTCGTACTGTATAACTATTGAGGGCCCAATAGTTTAACTTCATCACTGCTGATGGCCAATAGTTTTACGTAAAACTATTGCCTGGCCAATAGTTTTACGTAAAACTATTGCCAGACCAAAAGTTTTACTAAAAACTATTGACTGACCAACAGTGTTACTTTAAACTATTGAAGGCCGAAAAGTTTTACTTTAACTATGGGTTGCCCAATAGTTATATGTTATAACTATTAAGCTGTCAGTAGTTTTCTGGAGAACTATTGGTGGCCCAATAGTTATATGTGAAAACTATTAAGCCGTCAGTAGTTTTCTGGAGAACTATTGGGAGCCCAATAGTTATTTACTAAAACTATTCATTTTCAATAGTTTATTTTGAAAAACTATTGATATTGAATAGTTGTTTTTTATAAGGGCATGCTGTCGCCGACAAACTCAATCTCTTCAAACTCCACTCATACTCAGACTTAAGTCCTGTTATCGGTTAAAATAACAATGTACAATGTTTTTATCTATATTTCGTAAATCTTTGGAAATTTTACTAAAACTAAAAGCATATTGTATTTCAATTTAATGATCGCCTGCCACCCTGGCGCGAGTATTAGCATTGTGATTTACAATTTCTTTACCCGTCTGGGCCCGGTGTAGAATTGACCCAGAGCATGGCTCTGGCTCTGCTAATCGTACAAGTCGATTCAAGAAAAGAAGTCCACCTCGCAAACATCAGCTAGTAAGAGCCCGAAAAAAATCACAAAATCTATTTATTTTTGTAACTGTTTAAAAATATTTTTTTAAAGTTATGTTCATAGAATCATACTGACAGGTTAAGTTTACAAAGGCTATGCAAATTGCGCTATCAGATCATAATAAAATATTATCAACATTTAAAATAATTGTCTTTTTCACGAGCTTGGTAAATTTCCACAAATTACCCGCTTGGTGGCGCATTCCAGAGTAAATACCTCTGCATTCCGCGTCAAAACCTGGTTTGCACGAGCTCATCCATCAGTCTTCAAATTGTGGGAGGAGGGGATTCTTGGGCGAGCATTCAACCATCGTCATCACAATTCTAGGAATCATATTATTATCATGTTGTTTTGTCTTCACCAGCAGGTTCGGAAAGGCCTCACATTTGCACACACTGTTGTGCCACTTTTCACATAATCATTCATGCAAAGTTCATATTATTTATCTATACTTAATTAGAAGATAAAAGTACCCTACAACTGTATGTTTACTGAAATGTTCACTGTTTTTATTACGTTTTATGTTTTTATAATATGATTTTAATTTTTTATCTTTGTACCCTCAATGTAAAATGGCAGCAATGCTGTACTTGAGTGAAGGAATAAATAATAAAGAAGATAAAGAAGTATTTTATAAGGTAGGACATAAAGGAGGTAGCGATATAATAAATTAATAATCTAATTTAGCAAGAGCAACAGAGCCGTCAAATTACAAATGCTAATCATCAGAATAGAATATGAGGAGACTTTACACAATTAATAAGATATGGATATTGACAGTTGTTTACGAAATAAGGATAATTATGACAATATCCTACTCGGTGGTTAAGGGGCCAACAACTTCAACATTGAAATTTTTACATTGTTTGTATCTTCTTTCTCATTGTGACAATTTTTTTTTATAAACAATATTATTGATCTTCTTGAAAATGGATTTTTTTCACATAAAAAAACGCACATTGGGGGTCCAGGAATTTGCGTTGGCATGAAATCTGTGCATTTCATCGGGTTTTCACAGACAAGAGTAAGGTAAATTCTCGGAACACTCGCAAGCCGGAGCGGAAGTAATTAAAATAAGGGTCTTGCTCAGGTACTGGGGACAAGTATTAACCACGGTCCAATAAATTTACAAAAAAATCTCTACTGTCGTGCATCAATTTTATTCAAATCTAACGATTATTTTATTTTTGGTGGATTGGACCGGATTGGACTTTGCTGGAAATCTATATTATGCTGTCACAGAAGTAGTATTTTTCGTGTAAAAAAAGAATACTAACCCAGAGAAAAATACGATTGCAATACAATTTCGCAAATTATTTATATATTTCACTGTAACGATATGTTTAGAATGACCTGACCTATTTTCCCCGAGCATAACGCTTTTTTATAATAAAGGGCCCATAAACAAATGACAAAGAGGTCTGGCTCAATAAAAATATTTTTTTGAACAAAAGATCGCGAAAAAATTAATTTAAAATAATATATAACCATAACTCACAAAATACCTCAAATAATACTATGTTTTAATTTAATGAACCTGTTAAAATATTCAATGGAATATTTTCCCGGTGATTATGTGTGCAGACAGTCGCGTAGGAAGAGGGGTTTTTGGTGATGGGTACCCCCCCCCCTTTCCAGTGTACCCCACACTGTCACCACCACAGAGTACATCACAACGATACACAACCTGAGAAAATAATTATACAGTCAAAATTTACTATAGAGTGTTGTATTTTGGGAAAAAAAAATCTCATAATACTCATGCCATGATGGTAATTGCACTTGTGAGGGCGCGTATGCCCTGTTGCAATGTGTTATAAAATATAATTTCCCCCTCGCCCAATCACTTCTTTACAAAGCATGACCACGTTGACGTATCACGTAAAGACATAGAGGAAAGAGGACATTTTCTCTCAATCATCAAAACAAGGTCCGCAGCAGGCACGTATTTCAAACCGCTTATGTGATAAGATTCTCCTTCGGGACTGTCTAGCAACGAGAGCTTTGTGTTTGATTTTGATTGATCATTGACAATGACAATATTGTATTTGATTTTTTAGGAAGGATATCTTTAGTACGATACATTATTTACGACATTGATTACATAAGCTATCATTAATCAATGATTATTTACGAAGAGACCACTGTGATCTAAAGCAGATTGCGAATATATATGTAAACATGGTTCTGAAAAAATGTTTTTTAACTGCTTTTTTTGCATCTTTCACACTTTTAAATTTTCCCCATGGCGCTCAGTTTTTGCGGAAATACATGCCCCCCCCCCCCCCCCCCCATCAGAGCATAGTCCCTCAGTAGTCCCACAATCATGAAAACTCCCAACCCCTCGCTAATCGCATTTCGACCGCCTGCGGCAAGCCGTGATAATATAAGCAAGTCCTCGGAAGACAAGAGTAGCTTCGTTGGTCAAGCGATCAGTATCACTATAATGCGCGGTTGCATTACAATTAATTATACTTAGCATTTGGCAACGTCGGAGTAGAAGCCGAGCCCGCGCGCGTCTCTGTTTCTGAGGATTCCAGACCATTGTAAAAAGGTAGGCATACTTTTGTCCTACGGCACAGCTCAAACCTCACATTCACAGCCAAATCTTGGACCAAATTAATAAATTACGAATTATGCAATTACTACGAACTGAGAAAACTACTGGTACCGTAAATTATTCTATTATGCATACTACTTTTAACAAAATAATGGAAATATGTAAAAAAACTTAATTCAATTGATTGATTTTTGATTGGATATTGCTTAACGTCTCATATTTATGCTAAAAATTTTAGACGAACTTGAAACTTTTTAAAAATTTTAGGTTTTAAAATAACCTCAAAATTTGAAAAGTTCTTTATTTGAGCTGTGAACTGAACGTTTTTGAAAGTTCCCTTTAAAAAATGAAAATGTCCCAAATCTGGGTTGGGGGGGGGGGGTCTAGTGGGTTATGTGTACACAAACTAGAAGCCGGTAACGTAATAAATCGTATTCGTTGATACAAATCAGATTTTTGAACGGACGGGGGGAAGAGACATTGGCAATTTTTTTGTTACCTCTTGTCTGTGAAACATGATGAAATGCATAGAATTCATGCCAACGGCCGATTCCTGGGCCTGCTCACAGTTTAACAATTGCTTGTTATGCAAAACAAATCCCCTCCCTGAAGATCAAGAATTTTTCATATTGTCTACAATAATATTGTTACAATGAGTAAGAAGATACAAACAATGAAAATTACAATGTTGCTGCTGGCCAAGATTGACATAATATTGGTCTCATATTCTAATGATTTTCACGTTATAATTTGACAGCTCTGGCACTCTTGCCAAATTAAATTATACTTTATTATATCGTTACGTTATTTCTTGAATGAGCGTAGCGAGCGAAGCGAAGATTTTCCCTTTCACTACACTGGAAAAAAACATCCGGAATGTTTTTTCTTTCTTTCTTTCTTTCTTTCTTTCTGTTTGTATTATTGTGTGTCTGATAGCACATTTCGGCTAAACCGATACTCCAAATTTCGAAAAAATTTTTGAGGCCTTTGAAATCTTTGAACCAAGAACTGCCACGTTTTTGAGCGCAATCAAAAAATTATTTTCCATGAAAATCGTAATTTTACGATTTTTTTTCGATTTTTAAAAAAATTCTTCGACTTATAACACCTACATGCTTTATCCGAATGAATTACTCTTTCACAGAACCTTTATTTTATGAATTTATATATTCTTGTAAAATTCGAGCGCAATAAAAAAATTATTTCTCATGAAAATTGCAATTTTACGTGTTTTTTTTTTAACTTTCCCTTTGACTTATAACACCTACATGCTTTATCCAATTGTAATGATTTTTTCAACCCTTAATTTAACCTTAATTTCATGAATTTATATATTGTTGTGAAATTTGAGGGCATTCAAAAAAAATTTTTTTTCATGAAAATCGCAATTTACGTTTTTTTTTTTTTTTCATTGACTTAAAACATCTGGCCTACATGCTTTATCCGATTATAATGTTTTTTTTACAGCACCTTTATTTTATGAATTAATATATTGGTGTGAAATTTGAGCGCAATCAAAATAATTTCTCATGAAATCGCAATTTTAAAGCTTTTTTCGTTAAAAAAAATTACGCTCATCCAACAACGCGCATGAAAAAACGTTTGCGAAGTTCCTAGTAATTTCCTTTTAATACACTTCCTTATAAGCTGGCCTTCCTAGAACAATACCATGCAGCTGCAAAAAAACTTTATTACCATGACGTTTAGAGAATTTAAACTTTTAGAAGTTAAATATAAATACATAATATTTTATGTTAAAATATATAAAACAAACAATATATGACATATTCATTTGTTTTTACACTCGAAAACAAGTTTATTTGTATGGTATAATAATATTAATCGCGAAACCTACAAACGAAATGCTTGTATCAATGTATCTTATGTTAAAATATTTCCGCGCGTTTCTAATTTAAATTAACATCCGGTTTCTCCACTTAGGGGCCTACGAAGTTACTCCGATTGCTGCTAGGTAGCTGTAGCTTCGCTCGAGCTGTCGGGCACGCTGCCTAGCATGTTGGCAATGTACTACATGAAGCGGAGGCAAATTTTTCGTAGACACTCAGCATAGGCGTTACGACTCTAGCTATATATAGTCACTCAACGATGGTAGTACGATGCATAGTTGCAGGTTGTTGCAAAGAAACTTTTTCAAAACTAGACTCTTGGGATACAGTGCACTACTTTCATACTTTTCGAGTTACATGAAGGGAAATCAACATTTTCTTGTTCTGTTTTCACCCTCCGAGAGGTAACTAAATATACACATTTCTCGTACAATAGCCTTTTTTTTCATTAAGTCACATATTTTTCGTGCGAGTCCTGGAAAGTCAACAGAATTACAATTTCTTGTCGCTATTTTAAAATGTGTGACCATACGAAGCAAAAAGCAAAAATCATGTACGAGGATTAGTATGACCTTTCTGAGTATGCACAACAAAATCATCTTGCAATCGAAGAAGTAGGTAGAAGTTCGAAAAGTTCGAACATAAATGTTTGGATCGAATCGTAGCGTTCTCATGCTGATTTGATAGAGATTTCGAGCTTCGTCCAGTCGTATTCACAATTATTTTAACTGATGGCAAACAGTTTTCTTCCCCCCAAAAATGAGGAACATTGTAAAGGTAATTTAACGTTGTAAGTTACCACAAAATTTCCAGCTTTTTAAGTTACATGTTGCTGTTCTTGGAAAATGTACGCGTTCCCATAACCACATAAAATTTCACCTTCCCTACAAACTCTGACAAGAAACTTCAAAGATGCTCTTGCCCGTGTAGGCTTACCCTCGACCATATGATTGGAAGCCTTGTCATGAAATATTCAGCATTGCAATCTGCCCAGGCTACGTGAAATACTAAAATGATCTTACTTGTAGGTATTTCCAATTATCATCTGAGAATTCTGAGTGCACAGCTTCTAATGTGTGACCAAGATACTGATACTTATACGACACTCGTGTATCGTAGGCATGGATATTCGTCGTCAGGGACCCTACCCCTTCCCCTTGACGACCTCTCCGCCGACGACGGTCATGACAAGACGACAGATGACAAAGACGAAGACGACCACGATGTGAGAACCCCCTACCCGTGGCTGGTTCTGACCAGCATGGGCTTTCTCTCCCCATAACCCCTAGGCTACAGAGTTGGGCATTATGACCTTACGGTTGACGCGCCCCTAATCCAAATAAATTATCTTTAAAGAAATCTTAACTCAATACAGGTTGCGTGGGTGTGTGTATATGCGTGAGTAGGCGTCTCTTTGGGTGGCCATGAATTGTTTTTACCTATTTAGTGCAATACAGCTGTGTAGGTGTTAGTGAAATGTTTTTCAAGTGTGGTAATGCTGGATCGTATACAAGTAGGGGGAAATGTTTACGATTCCCACTTCTCGTCGAATAAAGAAACAGGGGTTTAGAATAAAGCTCTATTGTCACCAATATTAACGAGGGAGCGGAGCGACCAGTGTCTCATTCAACTCGAACGGTCAT